>SJYT01056681.1:1297300-1318123 GCA_006410635.1 Cephalophus harveyi
CTTCTGCACAACAAAGGAAACTATAAGCAAAGTAAAAAGACAGCCTTCTGAATGGGAGAAAACAATAGCAAATGAAGCAACTGACAAACAACTAATCTCAAAAATATACAAGCAACTGATGCAGCTCAACTCCAGAAAAATAAGTGACCCAATCAAAAAATGGGCCAAAGAACTAAACAGACATTTTTCCAAAGAAGACATACGGATGGCTAACAAACACATGAAAAGATACCTGTCTCTTATACACATCTGCATGTGTTATATTTTGCTTAATGCTGCCAGTTTAAACAAATGTTCAATAATTTGTGCTTATTAGTTTCTCATTGATTTGTTGCTATGAATAGTAATTTATAAATTGATATTATATTAACTCTTTTGCAAAGAAAATAAAACAACATACGAAAGTACTTTGTGATTTCGAATATTCAATACCCAGAGGTTACTCTATGATTTAATGCCTCCAGATGTAGACTTCTTATATTTTCAGAATTTTTTTTCTCTTATTCTGTTGATTTCCCATTTTTGAGTTTTTCATATTTAGCAATGACCATTTTATCTCATTTCTTGAATCTTCAAATGAAAGAAAACTTAAAAGATGAAGTAATTACATGTTTAAAAATCATGCACACTTTAAAATAAAGATGAACTTGCTGGATAATTTCAAAAGGCTGTGTCACTGAAAGCCTGCATTTTGTTGGAGGGAAAATGCAATAGAGGTTTACTTCCCATCTTCATGTGAATTCTCCAGTGGGTCTATGGGGTGGAGCGACCTTTGTCGCCCTTCTCACACTCTTAACAGTAGCAAGCATGGTTATTTAGTCTGAACTGGAAGCAAGGGGATGGTTAAGAGAGCTTGAAAGCAAACAATGAGAATTAGTAACTAGTGGGCAAGTCTAAACATAGGCAAAAGGTACCCTTGTTGACTTAAATCAAAGAAGCTTGACAATCCTTTATGTACCAGCTTTTTCTCAAAAGAGCAGTAGATATTTGAGAAAAAATAATGAGAGGTACAATTCTATAAGGTTAATATTGATTGAAATATTAGTCTTTGATAGTTATTTTAACATTAAAATGAATATTTAGCAGGCAAAATATGAAACAGAAAATATCTTTTAAGCTGGTACTCTCTCAAACAGCAATTGCATTACCTGGTGGGACAAGAACTTATGCCTTATAACATTGTTTTATAAGAAATACTCACCAGCCAGATTTCTACATCTTGTTGTTTCATTTAATAAGTATGGAAAATTTATAGACTTTCTATCCTCATACAGCAAATAAGGGCCTTCTTGGTGATTCAGTGGTAAAAAATCTGCCAGCCAAAGCAGGAGATACAGATTTGATCCCTGGGTTGGGAATATCCCCTGGAGAAGGGAATGACATCCCACTCTATACTGAGGCACAGAAGGCTGAATTACTTGCTCAACGTCAGACAGCTAAAACATGGTGGAATTTTTTGAATGAAGTTCCTAATCCTGGTTTCCAATTCCATGCTCTTTATTTCTGCACCACAGTGCCTCTTAGGTTTGGTGCAAATTTGCCAAGAAATCAGGAAAAGGGAAGGAGTCTGAAGGTCTGCAATAGTTTTAAAAAACTTTTTTTCTAAAAGATTCTGTAAAAATGCTAATGTGATGTAGATTCACTATGTGTGCTGTGTTTCTTTCCTTCATGAGGTTAAATGAAACTCTAGAAAATAGGAATTGAAATACCTTGATATTGTAACATTGTTTTTTTCAGAAAAACATGTCAAAAACTTGTTGACTATATAAAGTACATTAATAACCTTTGTAAATTTTCTTAATAAATAGTTGCCAACATTCTTAAAATCCTTTTATTTTATTTTATTTTTTTTTTCTTGATAACTTATTTACTGGAAGAATATTGTGTTCACAAAATCAACCAGAGAGCTAGAGAATCAGTTTCAGGAAACAGCCGTGAGAGCTGAGCAGTGGGTAAAAACATGCCAAGGACACACCACAGGAACAATCTGAGATACTCGGTTCCTGCTGCAAAACCTATTTTCGTTTGATGCATGATACAAGGTGCTCAGGGCTGGTGCACTGGGATGACCCAGAGGAATGGGATGGTGAGGGAGGTGGGAGGGGAGTTCAGGATGGGGAACACCTGCACACCCGTGGCGAATTCATGTCAGTGTATGGCAAAACCACTACAATATTTTAAAGTAATTAGCCTCCAATTAAAATAAATAAAGTCATTAAAAAAAAACCCCATTGAATTGTGAAAATAGGTTTTGGGGTTTTTTTTTTTTTTAAATCCTTTTAAAAAGGATTGGAAATATTTTCATCACCTTATTACCTGCACAAGTAGTCAAGGCTATGGTTTTTCCTGTGGTCATGTATGGATGTGAGAGTTGGACTATGAAGGGGGCTGAGCGCTGAAGAATTGATGCTTTTGAACTGTGGTGTTGGAGAAGACTCTTGAGAGTCCCTTGGACTGCAAGGAGATCCAACCAGTCTCTTAAGTTAGTTTTGTTCTTAACTGGTAAATATAATTTTTTATTTCCTTTGTTCACCAGATCACTCTACTGTACTTTATTTTTGTTGCACTGTTTTCACTTTGCTCATAGGTTTATATGTATATGTGTATATTCCATTATTTTAATTATTATTTGCCAATGGCAACCCACTCCAGTACTTTTGCCTGGAGAATCCCATGGACGGAGGAGAGATGTGTATAAGAGACAGGGATCTTAAGACATACAGAGGTATAAAACAACTTTAACACTTTTACCTTCATCCCTTGAGGTAAAAGTGTTAATTTAATTAATGAATCATTTAGATTGCTTAGAACATGACTACCTGGATTTAGTCCCTACTTCATTATTTGAATATCTATGGAGAACATGATTTCAAATGTACAGAGATCATTTGAACTTATTATAATATATACATAAATTTTTACTTACAAAACCACAATTTCACATTACTCTGAGAATGAAGGAGTGTATTTTTTACTATAGAATTGTGATTCAAACTGGTTGTACTATAAACCAGCTTTGTATTTGAACATGGAAAGCTACTTCAATGCTTGTTCATTTACCCTGGAGTTTGTACATGTCAAAGTGAAGTTTTTGACTCATACATCATTGGATGAAAGGTATCAAGTTACTATTGTTGGGGCAATTACAAGAAGCAAGGCTGTTGGTGTCAGTAAATATAGGCTCCATCAACAAAAACTAACCAAATACAGTCAATTATACCGTTTGAGGACAACAGGAGTTTAAAATAACAGTAAGGCCACTTGCATAATATTCCAGACAAGAGCCTTTTTCTAGAACCTTGGTATTCTAGTTTCAGAATATTAAATAGTCTAAATTACAGTGTAAATCTCTGAAGAAAAACAGAAGCAAGTCTGTCTGGAGTCTAATCATCACTGACTGCTCCCTGTCCTCCAGGTTAACATTGCTATCATATAGGGAATTTTATCTGTCCTCCACTTTACATAGGAAATTGGTAGGAAAATGTACATATCAGGGAATTATTATGGAAACTATGAGCACTTGATTCTATGTGACTTTTTTGCTATCAAATGTCTGCTTTCTCTCACAATTAAAAAATCATAGGTTAATATTAAAATACACTAATATAGATATCAAATCTTTCTACTTGCAGTGAGTGTAATGGGTGTGGTTTGGAGGAAGAGAGTTAGAGACATGACACAATTCCAGGATTTTACCCTTCTCAAATCTGCAGGTTCTTATCTGCACATGATGTGCAGAGTGAGACCCTGGGAGGTCCTGATCCATTAGGGGAGAAAAAGGGGGTTTAAATACATTTCCATTCTGAGCTTGTAAGACTATTTGAAAAGATTTTCACCAACTGGGAATTTTTGAATAACACTCAGTTAACCTGAAAGTTAAGCTTAACTGAAAACTCACATTTGTCTGAAGAGTATGGTAACTAAGGTTTCATTGTAAAATGATGGTAAGGTGTTTTAAATGTATGACTCTATAGTCATTGAGTGTAATATTTAGAAACTATGCAAGTGGTGGGTAAATTTTTTTATGACATATTAGACTACGTGTCTTAGGGCTGTGTGCTACTCAATTGTTACCATTGTTTTTGTATTAAATTAAACAATTTTATTTTGAAAATGCCTTGATTCTTCAAGATCAGTACAGATAATAAATATTATTTTCCAGAATACTAAATTGTCTCTAAGGATCATATTGTTGGTATGGCCTCAGACTGTCAGCTGTTAGTTATATTTGTATATGATCAGATCTAGTAGTAACCAGTATATTTCAATAAGTACTTTAATTTGTAAAGAGTAAAATGAGGAAAATTTTGACTGCAGTTTTACCTTTACTACAGAACTTAACTTCTTAATGAGAGTTAGTCAATCTGTATATTAATGATTATAATAGTATCTGTCTTCAGCTACTATTTTTGATTGAGACAATATAAGAAGATCATTTTGAGTTATTTAAGGAAATATTGTTACAGACACATAACATTATCATGTCTAAAATACAGGGACCTGAGAAAATGCAACCTCATGCGAAGAGTTGACTCATTGGAAAAGACTCTGATGCTGGGAGGGATTGGGGGCAGGAGGAGAAGGGGACGACCGAGGATGAGATGGCTGGATGGCATCACGGACTCGATGGACGTGAGTCTGAGTGAACTCCGCGAGATGGTAATGAACAGGGAGGCCTGGTGTGCTGCGATTCATGGGGTTGCAAAGAGTCGGACACGACTGAGTGACTGAACTATTACCTGCACAGTTAATAAAAGTCAGTAAAAATATTATTTTTTACCTTTTACCTGGCAAATGGTTTTGGCCTGACTGATTTTCCTAGAATGCCTTAGACTACTGTGTAATATGGTTACTGGCTTATTCTTTATCCAAGAAGATAGATATCAATCAAATATACATCACTGAATACTAAAGAGTCTGATTCTGTTGGAGAGATATTTGAATATTTGACATCTTTTTTGGTACTTCAGATACTAATTTTATAACAATAGTTCTTGACCTGGAAATTGGAGACTTAATCCTGTCAGCTGCTTATCTGAGTATGTTTATAGCCTCAATTCCAGTTTGCATCATCTTTACCCAAAACTGTAGGGTGATGTGGAGCCTAGTAAATGGTAATAATGCAGCCTTATAATCAAATTCAATGGAAGAAGTATCTATTTTTTTAAAAGACAGAATTCTTGTAGTCATCTGTTGTCTAGAGCACAAGAGAGAATGTAGCCCAAGTAGAAAAGGTGAAAAATAACAACTAAAGTGATAATAATACCCTTGGCATTTTAAGCATTAGAGTTTGGTCTTAGAGAATTCAAGAATAAGGGTAAGGTCTTCAAGGATTTAGCTGGAGATTGGGAGTACATAATAAAGATTAGCATGTGAAATTATTTGTGAAATAGTGTTCACTATAGTGATGCTCTTGGGAGATATAATTTAAAACATTCTACAGTCTATTATATATTGGACAGACAGTGGGAGCTTAGATTGATATTTTCAAAATTCTAGAATCTTAGAATTCTAGAAAGAAGCAACAGATTTCAAGGATTTAATGATATTGGCCCAATCAAAAAGTAACCGTAAGTGTGAATCTATATAGAAATATACATCATGTTGAAAATTGAGATCCTCTTTGGTCCCCTTGCCCATTTCCTCTACATCATTAATTTTTTAGTTCTCTAGACCTGAAACAACACCTTTAGTTTTTTGTCTTTGGTTTAAATCAGTATATCAATAACACCTACCAATTTTTTTCCTGCATTGTGTTTTAGAAAACTTATCTTTTAGTTTTATTTTCTTATTTTTTTATACTGACTTAGGCTGTTCTCACTGTACATCTATCTGGAACTTCTTTTACCATCTTCTAGTCATACTTCCTTCTATCTACAGTCATTTTCCCTTTCTAGTCTATTGAAAGGTATTTTTGCATACACTTCATTTCTTCGATATTGTTTCTGTGCTCAAATACCTGTGGTGACAAGTCTAAAGATTCCTGCCTGACATTCAGGGCTTTCTTACAGATCTCTTTCCCCTTGTCTCATTGATCCAAGAGAGCACACACATCTGAGCAACTACATCTCTGTTTGGCATTCATTTCTGGACCCATAAATCCTAATTAAACTCACCCATCTTCAATGAGTATTGCATTTAAAATACTTGCAGTTTTATTTGTTTCCTGGGTTATATATTACTGATGATATCCTTTGGAGACTGTAATGTAGATATGACCAGGAATTCCAGAGAATTATGAGCAGTATTACAATGATATTCTTTTTCTTTCATTTTAAATCATTAAACTTTTCCAACTATTTCCTATATTTCTATAAAGTTTCTCCCTTCTTTCTGTGAGAGGTAATTCAGAGCAAAATTTAATTTTAATTAACCAATAAGGGTTAATTAAATCAATGTGATCAATGACTTTCTCCTGATGAAATTGATAGTCAGCTATAGTTTCTTTATCCTTATGGACTCAGGAAGTTGGAAGTGTTGAAGTTGTGTCACAATTTCTTTTCTATAGCCAATAAAATACATTTTAATAGCATCATGAGCCTACTGTTTCACACATGAAATGATGAAAGGTATGACCTAAATCAAATTCCTTGTGGAGGTGATGATTAGATTCAAGGGATTAGATCTGGTAGACAGAGTGCCTGAAGAACTATGGACAGAAGTTCATGACATCATAGAGAAAGTAGTGATCAAAATCATCTCAAAGAAAAAGAAATGCAAGAAGACAAAGTGGTTGTCTGAGGAGCCTTTACAAATAGCTGAGAAAAGAGGAGAAGTGAAAAGCAAGGGAGAAGGGGAAAGATATCCCTAACTGAATGCAGAGTTCCAGAGAATAGCATGGGGAGATAATAAGGTCTTCTTCAAAGAACAATGCACAGAAGAAGAGTAAAAACATAGACTGGGAAAGACTAAAGATTTCTTCAAGAAAATTGGAGACATCAAGGGAATACTTCATGCAAGGATGGGCATGCTAAAAGACAGAAATTGTAAGGACCTAACAGAAGCAGAAGATATTAAGAAGAAGTGGCAAGAATATACAGAAGAAACATACAAAAATGTCTTAATAACCAGGATAACCACGATGGTGTGGTCACTCACCTAGAGCAGACATCCTGGAGTGTGAAGTCAAGTGGGCTTTAGGAAACATTACTACCACAAAGTTAGTGGAGGTGATGGCATTCCAGCTAAGCTACTTATCCTCATCAATCCTAAAAGATGATGCTGTTATGTTAAAGTGCTGCACTAAATATCTCAAAAAATTTGGAAATCTCAACAGTGGATACAGGACTGGAAAAAATCAGTTTTCAATAAAGAAAACTATAAGCAAGGTGAAAAGACAGCCTTCAGAATGAGAGAAAATAATAGCAAATGAAGCAACTGACAAACAACTAATCTCAAAAATATACAAGCAACACCTGCAGCTCAATTGTGGAAAAATAAATGACCCAATCAAAAAATGGGCCAAAGAACTAAACAGACATTTTTCCAAAGAAGACATACGGATGGCTAACAAACACATGAAAAGATACTCAACATCACTCATTCTCAGAAAAATGCAAATCAAAACCACAATGAGGTACTATTTCATGCCAGTCAGAATGGCTGTGATCCACAAGTCTACAAGCAATAAATGCTGGAGAGGGTGTGGAGAAAAGGGAACCCTGTTACACTGTTGGTGGGAATGCAAACTAGTACAGCCACTATGGAGAACAGTGTGGAGATTCCTTAAAAAACTGGAAATAGAACTGCCTTATGACCCAGCAATCCCACTGCTGGGCATACACATCAAGGAAACCACAATTGAAAGAGACACGTGTACCCCAATGTTCATCACAGCACAGTTTATAATAGCCAGGACATGGAAGCAACCTAGATGTCCATCAGCAGATGAATGGATAAGAAAGCTGTGGTACATATACACAATGGAGTATTCCTCAGCCATTAAAAATAATACATTTGAATCAGTTCTAATGAGGTGGATGAAACTGGAGCCTATTATACAGAGTGAAGTAAGCCAGAAAGAAAAACACCAATACAGTATACTAATGTATATGTATGGAATTTAGAAAGATGATGACGACAACCCTGTATGCGAGACAGCAAAAGAGACACAGATGTATAGAACAGTCTTTTGGACTCTGTGGGAGAGGGCGAAGGTGGGATGATTTGGGAGAATGACATTGAAACATGTATAGTATCATATAAGAAACAAATTGCCAGTCCAGGTTTGATGCAGGATACAGGATGCTTAGGGCTGGTACACTGACTGGGATGACCCAGAGGGATGGTACAGGGAGGGAGGTGGGAGGGGGCTTCAGGATGGGGAACATGTGTACACCCGTGGCAGATTCATGTTGATGTATGGCAAAACCAATGCAATATTATAAAGTAATTAGCCTCCAATTAAAATAAACAAATTTAAATTTTAAAGAATCAGTTTTTATTCCAATCCCAAAGAAGAGCAATGCCAAAGAATGTTCAAACTAGTGGACAATTGCACTCATTTCACATGCTACCAAGGATATGTTCAAAATCCTTCAAGCTAGGCTTTAGCAGTATGTGAATTGAAAACTTCCAGATGTACAACCTGGGTTTCAAAGAGGCAGAGGATCCAGAGATCAAATTGCCAACATTCCTTGGATCATGGGGAAAGCAAGGGAGTTCCAGAAAAACATCTACTTCTTCTTCTTTGACTATGCTAAAGCCTTTAACTGTGTGCATCATAACAAACTGGACAATTCTTAAAGGGATAGGAATACCCTTACCTTACCTGTCTCCTGAGAAACTTGTATGCAAGTCAAGAAGCTGGAGTTAGACCCTTACATGGAACAATTTATTCATTCAAAATTGAGAAATGAGTATGACAAAGCTGTATATTGTCACCCTATTTAACTTATATGCAGAACACATCATGCAAAATGCCAGGCTGGATGAATCACAAGCTGGAATCAAGGTTGCTTGGAGAAATATCAACCATCTCAGATATGCAGATGATACTACTCTAATGGCAGAAAGTGAAGAGGAACTAAAGAGCCTTTTGATGAGGTTGAAACAGGAGAATGAAAAAGCTGGCTTAAAACTCAACATTCAAAAATCTAAGTTATGGCATCTGGTCCCATCACTTCATGGCAAATAGAAAGGGAAAAAGTGGAAGCAGTGACAGATTTTATTTTCTTGGGCTGCAAAATCACTGTGGACGGCGACTACAGCCATGAAATGAAAATACCCTTGCTTCTTGGAAGGAAAGCTATGGCAAATTTAGACAGCATATTAGAAAGCAAAGACATCACTTTGCCCCAAAGTCCATATAGTCAAAGGTACTACTGTTTCCAGTCATCACGTACACATGTGAGAATTTGACTATAAAAACGGTGAGCACTGAAGAGTTGGTGCTTTCATATTGTGGTGCTGGAGAAGACTCTTGAGAGTCCTTTGGACAGCAAGGAGATCAAATCAGCCAATCCTCAAGGAACTCAACCCTGAATCCTCACCGGAAGGACCTTTTCTGAAGCTCCAATACTTTGGGAATCTGATGCGAAGAGCTGACTCATTGAAAAAGACCCTGATGCTGTGAAAGATTGAGGGCAGGAGGACAAGGGGGTAACAGAAGATGAGATGGTTGGATGGCATCATTGACATGATGGACATGAGTTTGAGCAAACTCTGGGAGATAGTGAAGGACAGGGAAGCCTGGTTTGCTGCAGTCTGTCGGGTTGCAAAGAGTTGAACACGACTGAGTGACTGAACTGAACAGAAGTGCAATTTGGACTTTCTGAGGCCATAAAATGAGCAATCACTCACAACAGTGTAGCCGAAGTAGTCAGGAGAGTTTAATTTCTGTATTCCTGTCCACTCAGCACCTTGGTACACTTGCACACACATACAAACAAGAGCACGTGCACACACACACCCCTATTTCCTTAGTTTTATAGCCTCACTCCAAGAGGTTTCTCTCTTTCTGATTAGATACTCATAATCCATTCAGCCTATTTGTGAAGTTCACAAGTTGATTCCCTCTTGCTCTTTCTCTTGTCTTCTCAACTAGACAATGAAAACAAAGATACAGAAGTAATTTTCTTATTATTGATTTCATGCACCAGCTGCCAGATGTTTTAGCTTGTTCATTTATATAACCCTCTGGGCAACTTTTTAAAAGTACTTTTCTTTGACCACCTGTTAAATACATTTGCTTTAATAATTAAAGGCTCACCATCATTTTTCAAAGAAACATAAATGCTACTGTTGCAGTTGGGATATCAACATTTTGAATTCAAATACACAGACAGTTTTTATTCTATTAATCAGTATCAAGTCAATGCCTTGGGATACTAGTACTGCATGCTTCCCCTCCTGCCTCCACCCCTGACCCCAGCCCCTGCTCCATCAAACAGTTTATGCTAAGGGGAAAAGTTCCTTAATATTTATAACTTAAGCTTTCTGTTTAAGGTCTTATTTTCCCCTCACCTTTTGCTTTCGAATATTAGGGATTGATACTCAAACCTGTTAATATCTCATTTTCATGAGTACACAATTTTTAAACATATATTCAAGAAGGCACTTTAGGCAAAGTACTCTTAAGACCACCCATTGCTATGAATGCAGATATTTTTCTAGAGAGACTCAAGCTCATGGATTCTAATGTGGAGGTATTATTTACAAGTCAGTGTCCCACCATCTGTCTTTTTCTTATTTGAAGGCTTTCTCATGTACTGACAGAATCTGGGAACAAACCTTCTACTCAGACTCTTGTCATCTTGGAATGCTGTTAAAATTAACATGCTTTGCCACTAGGCTTGTGAGTGATGCTGTATCTTAGATTTCTTAATATGATAGATTTTGTGTTATTAACTCAAGATGTGTAGGTTTTTAACCTTTAGTATTGGAAGTGTATTTATTGAGTGATAATCAAAAGACATCAAAGCATTGTTATGAATGGTGACCCCAGAGCTTAATTCAACTGTGAAAATGGGTACAGCCTCAGTTTTAACCCTTCTTTAAAGCTGTGATTAGGCTCAAATATTCCAGTGATTTTTTTCACTGCTTACAAATTTTTTTAAAGAAAATCTTGCTTATAAAACCTTTTGTCTTTTGTCTCTAGTATGTACCAGCCCTATAGAGTTAAAAAGGTATTTTGTGCCACCTTTATACTATTATCAATGCATTTAATTTTTTCAGAATTATTTATTCAGTCCTTTACCTCATTGCTGTAAAATTCACATTTACTAAATTTGATATGAGGAAAATTGTAGTATATTTTAGATTTTTGAGGTAGAGGTAAGGTTTTCTTTTTGTGAAATCTAACAAAACAGTTTTCTTCAAAATGGAATAAAGGAAATGTTCCCTTAATAGTGAGGACATAATTAGCTTCTGTGAACCTGAGAATTTGGACTTTGTTTAAAAAAGCATTCCCATCTTTAATATTTTTGCCATTACAGACATAGCTTTATTCTGGTCAGCTTTGGACTCTGGCCCTGTTAATTTTTAAAATGGAAAAAACATAAAATAGAAAAGAGCAGGTTGACTTTTTCAAGGTAATTTGTTAAATATTCTTACACATCAAATTAATCTCATTCAACTTAAGGTGTTAAGTTTGAATGGGAAGCTTCATTTTTTTTAAATATAAATTTATTTATTTTCATTGAAGGTTAATTACTTTACAGTATTGTATTGGTTTTGCCATACATCAACATGAATCTGCCACAGGTATACACGTTTTCCCCATCCTGAACGCCCCTCCCTCCTCCCTCCCCGTACTATTATACAGAGTGAAGTAAGCCAGAAAGGAAGCTTCATTTTTACAATTATCTTTGTCTTTCTATGAATCTTCTCATCATAGTTCTTTTGTATCTCATGCAGCATAATCATTTTTAGAAGCATAATCAGAATCTAATGAATTATGGAAGCTAAGCTGAACAGTGGTGCTTTGAGCTGGTTTTCTCTGTATATTCTTAGTTATATTAACTTGCCTGTATATATTTAATCAGTATTTTTATTAATCCATAGCATTTATTTTTATTCAAACAGGATTACAAATCATTTTGCATTTGGTTCTGTGTTTTAGTTCTAAGAAATAGGCATGAAAACTATTTCCTGACTTTTAGAGCTTTGAAATGCCTGAGCACACAATGTATTACAAAACAGAAACAATCTGAGCTCTCTATAAGGATATGTGTAGGTAACTGTTCCTCTTATAGAAGCCACTACAATTATAGGGTCAGGCCAAAAAAAGTGATGCTCTTATTTTTAGGGTAAAATTCTATGTTGTGACATTCATCATATATTTAAATACATTAAGGGGAAAGTCACTCAGTCGTGTCCGACTCTTTGCGACCTCATGGACTGTAGCCTACCAGGCTTCTCAGTCCATGGGATTTTCCAGGCAAGAGTACTGGAGTGGGTTGCTGTTTCCTTCTCCAGGGGATCTTCCCAACCCAGGGATCGAACCCGGGTCTCCCGCATTAGAGACAGATGCTTTAACCTCATAGCCACCAGGGAAACCCTTAAATACATTAGAACAGAATAATATTATTTTTGCTAAACTTTTTCATGGTTTTTCCAAACACGTAGCCTTAATAAGGTAATGCTTGGGTATTGTCTCTGTGTTTTTAAATTCATTCTTTATTCACCTGCAAATCAAAGGAAGAAACTGAATTGCTATACCTATGTACACTTGATCAAATGGAGTGAACCGATGAAAGGATGCCAATAAATAACCTGATTATGTATTTCTGTATGTTCTTTTCCTCTGAATACCCATCAGACAAACGTATTGATAGCAATCTTCTCCCCTTTATTCCAAAACAAAGGTCTTAGAGACAGGGAAAGTGATATCTGAGTGGAGTTTTTAAGGATGGTTAGGAATTTGCTGGGCAGACAAAGGGTATGTGTGTGTGCATGTGGGTGTGTATTGGAAGGTGGGTATTATAGGCAGTGAAGACACCAGAGTTATGGGTTACTTTCTTCTTCACAATCTATTTTATCTTTTCTCATTCTTCCTGTCACCTCCCCTCCTACCTCACCCCTCTTTTTCCCCTACAGAGTTTTGTTTCAGATTATGAGTTGAATAAACTCTGGTGTAGTGTATTATTTAATATTTGCTTAACACCAATATTTCTGTATAGAAATGATTCTACTGACCAGTTGGACAACCTATAAGAAATGTAAATTAATAGAAACATACAATCTTCCAAGACTGTTTATGAAGAAATAGAAAATCTGAATAGATTGATTACTAATAAGGAGATTAAAACAGTAGTCAAAAAGCTCCCAACCAACAAAAGCCAAAGACCAGATAGCCTCACTGGTGAATTCCCCAAAACATTAAAAGAAGATTTAATACCAATCCTTCTCACATTCTTACAAAAAATATTGAAGTGGAGCGAAACCTTCCAAACACATTTTATGAAACATTACCCTGATACCAGAAGCAGACAAGGAGACCACAATAAAAGAAAGTTACAGTCCAGTATCCTTGATGAACATGATGTAAAAGTCTCCAGCAAAATACTAACAAACCTAATCCAAAAATGCATTAGAATAATAATACACCATGATGAAGTGAGATTTATTCCAGGGATGCAAGCATGGTTTAAAATCTACAAATCAATTAAAAGAAAGTTACAGTCCAGTATCCTTGATGAACATGATGTAAAAGTCTCCAGCAAAATACTAACAAACCTAATCCAAAAATGCATTAGAATAATAATACACCATGATGAAGTGAGATTTATTCCAGGGATGCAAGCATGGTTTAAAATCTACAAATCAATTAGTGTGATTAAAAAAATGAAGGAGTCTTTAGGGTTTTCTATGTAGAGGATCAGGTCATCTGCAAACAGTGAGAGTTTTACTTCTTTTCCAATTTGGATTCCTTTTATTTCTTTTTCTGCTCTGATTTCTGTGGCCAAAACTTTCAAAAATTTTTTTAAAAAATGAAGGATACAAATATATGATCATCTCAATAGATACGTAAAAAGCTTTTGACAAAATTCAACATGCGTTTGTGGTAAGAACTCTCCACAGAGTGGTCATAGAGTCAATATACCTCAACATAATAAAGGCCATATCTGACATGTCTACAGCTAGCATCATATTCAATGGTGAAAAACTAAAAGCTTTTCCTCTAAGGTCAGGAACAAGACAAAGGTGCCTATGCTTGCCACTTTTATTCAAAATAGTATTGGAAGTCTTAACCATAGCAGTTAGGCAAGAAAAAAGAAATTAAAAAAAGGCATTTAAAATAGAAAAGAAGTAAAACTGTCACTTTTTACACATGAAAGTGAAAGTGAAATGAAAGTTGCTCAGTCATGTCTGACTCTTTGTGACCCCATGGAATATACAATCCATGGAATTCTCCAGGCCAGAATGCTGGAGTGGGCAACTTTTCTCTTCCCCAGGGGATCTTCCCAACCCAGGGATTGAACCCAGATTTCCCACATTGCAGGCAGATTCTTTACCAGCTGAGCTACAAAAGAAGCCCAAGAATACTGGAGTTGGTAGCCTATCCCTTTTCGAACAGATCTTCCCAACCCAGGGAATCAAACTGGGGTCTCCTGTATTGCAGGTGGATTCTTTACTAACTGAGCTATGAGTCAAGCTCTTCTTACAGATGAGATGATAGTATGTAGAAAACCCTAACGATTACACCAAAAGACTGGTACAACTAATGAAGGAATTCAGTAAAGTTTCAGAATAGAAAATCCATGCACAGAAACCTGTGGCATTTCTATACTTTCTTAACAGACTCTCAGAGAAATTAAGGAAATGATTCCATTTGCAATTCCATCAAAAAAGAATAAAATACCTAGGAAAAAGTTTAACCAAGGAGATGAAAGACCTGTATGCTGAAAACTAATGACATGAATGGAAAAAATTGAAGAAGAGACCAAAATTGAAAAACTCTGTGCTCATAGATTAGAATAATTAATATTGTTAAAATATCCATTCTACCCAATCTATAGATATAATACAATCCTTATGAAAATGTCAATGGCACATTTCACAGAACTAGAACAAATAATCATCATATTTTTATGGAACCACAGAAGACATTGAATAGCCAAAATATACTTGAGAAAGAACAAAGCTGGATGTATCATATCACCTGGTTTCAAAGTACACTACAAAGCTACAGTAATGAAAAACAGTGTGGCACTGGCACAAAAATGACAGCTTAATGAAACCCAATGGGGAGCTCAGAGATAAACCCACACATACATGAACATTTAATCTGTGGCACAGAAATGACAGTTTAATGGAACCCAATGGGGAACCCAGAAATAAACCCACACATATATTGATAATTAATCTATGATACAGGAGCAAAGGACATATAATGGAGCAAAGACAGTCTCTTAAATGGTGTTGGGAAAACTGTATATATTATAAAAGGACAGCTGTCCTTTTATAACATACACAAAAATTAATTCAAAATGGATTAAAGACTTGAATGTAAGTCCTGAAACCATAAAGTTCTTAGAGGAAAATCTAGGTGATAACCACATTTACTTCAATCTGAGAGATATTTTTGTGAATTTGACTTCAAAGGCAAGGGAAACAAAAGCAAAATAAGCAAGTGGGACTATATCAGACTAAAAAACTTCTGTATAGCCAATAAAGGCATCATCAAAATTTCTAGAAATTTCCCAATCAAGAGGTTCCAAATAAAACTAATTGTCTAAAGAAGAAATGAAAAAAAAAAACTATGATGTTCTTGATGAATGATAGCTTATTTTTACCTACATTCAGGGTTATCCCTGGTCACTCAAGCAGTAAAAAAATCTGCCTACAATACAGGAGACCCAGGTTCAATCTGTGGGTCAGGAAGATCCCTTGAATAAGAGAATGGCTACCCATTCCAGTATTCTTGCCTGACAAATTCCATGGACAGAGGAACCTGACAGGCTGTAGTCCATGGGGTCGCAAAAAGTTGGATACAACTGGGCAACTAACACTTTCACTTTTCACTTTCACTTTTTCAGGGTTGAAAGAAAGATCTAAAATTCTGTGGGATAGATGATGAGATTACAACATTCCTATAACCTCACTTAGAGTGTTATGCTTAGTTCTAGTTACCATATTTTTTAATGGTATTTTAATTTATTTATTTTATTTTTTATATAAATTTATTTATTTTAATTGGAGGTTAATTACTTTACAATATTGTATTGGTTTTGCCATACATCAACATGAATCCACCACAGGTATACACGGGTTCCCCATCTTGAACTCCACCCCCTCTTCCCTCCCCATACCATCCCTCTGGGTCATACTATATTTTTTAAAAAGATGTAGCATTGGAAAAATGGAATTAGATTGACTTTAGAGCTACCAGATATTAGCTGTGAAGACAAAATAGAACTCAGGACAGGATTATGAATTTCTATAACCTTTAAAGAGAACAGTTGAAGAAGATTTAATTGAAAATAAACTCACTTCAACATAGATATAATGTCAGCTCTGTTTTTTTTTTTTTTTTGGCTCCACTAGGTCTTACTTGTAGCATGTGGAATCTAGTTCCCTGACCAGGGATAGAACCTGGGCCCCCTGCATTGGGAGCATAGAATTTTAGCCACTGGACCAACAAGAGAGTCCCAATTCTGTTTTTATTACAAAACAGATAATTGTAAAAAGAGATGTAAAAATTCATTGGAAGTGAAATTTGCTGAAACAAACTATCTGTACTCCTAAGGATTTAAGTCAGTTTTTCTGTAGCATCAAACAGAACAATGCTCTACTGATTTACTTTGTGAGGTAAAATGTCTGAAGGATTTTCCTTCAGTACTTTTCTGGAACATAGAAAGGATATGTCCCTTAGCTGAATACCACTGACAGGCATCACAACTTTTTATGAATTAAGAAAGAAATATGTCTCTGGAGTGGCAACTATGTTGCAATAGCTACTAATTTCTCAGATAAATTTTAATTTAATCTATTTGTATTTTAGACAGATAGTTGGCAACTCAAAAATCAGAGGACCACAAGTTATTTGAGCTTGATGGGCTGGAGAGGTCAATTTATCCAACCCCAGTTTTACAAATAAGGATATTGGGATCTAGAAAGGGCAAGTCGTTTGCTCATGGTCACACATACAGTTGTATCAGTCAGTTCAGTTGCTCAGTTGTGTCCAACTCTTCATGACACCATATGCTGCAGCATGCCAGGTTTCCCAGTCCATCACCAACTCCTGGAGCTTGCTCAAACTCATGTCCATCGACTTGGTGATGCCATCCAACCATTTCATCCTCTGTTGTATCCTTCTCCTGCCTTCAATCTTTCATAGCATCAGGGTCTTTTCCAATGAGTCAGCTCTTCACATCAGGTGGCCAAAGTATTGGAGTTTCAGCTTCAACATCAGTCCTTCCAATGAACACTCAGGACTGATCTCCTTTAGGATGGACTGGTTGGATCTCCTTGCAGTCCAAGGGACTCTCAAGAGTCTTCTCCAACACCACAGTTCAAAAGCATCAATTCTTCAGTGCTCAGCTTTCTTTATGGTTCAACTCTCACATCCATACATGATTACTAGAAAAACCTAGCTTTGACTAGATGGACTTTGTTGGCAAGGTAATGTCTCTGCTTTTTAATACACTGGTTTGTCATAGGTTTGTCTAGGTTTGTCATAGCTTTTCTACCAAAGAGCAAGCATCTTTTGATTTCATGGCTGCAGTCACCATCTGCAGTGATTTTGGAGTCAAGAAAATAAAGTCTGTCACTGTTTCCATTGTTTCCCCATTTGCCTTAAAGTAATGAGACCAGATGCCATGATCTTCGTTTTTTGAACGTTGAGTTTTAAGTCAACTTTTTCACTCTTTTTCACTTTCATCAAGAGGCTGTTTAGTTTTTCTTCAATTTCTGCCATAAGGATGATGTCACCTGTATATCTGAGGTTACTGATATTTCTTTTGGCAATCTTGATTCCAGCTTGTGCTTCATCCAGCCTGACATTTCGCATGATGTACTTTGCATGTAAGTTAAATAAGCAGGGTAACAATATACAGCCTTGACATACTCCTTTCCCAGTTCAGAACCAATCTATTGTTCCATATTTGGTTCTAAGTGTTGCTTCTTGACCTGCAAATAGGTTTCTCAGGAGGCGGGTAAGATGGTCTGATATTCCCAACTCTTGAAGAATTTTCCACAGTTTATTGTGATCTGCACAGTCAAAGGCTTTGGTGTAGTCAATAAAGCAGAAGTAGATGTTTTTCTGGAGCTCTGTTGCTTTTTCTATGATCCAACAAATTTGGCAATCTGATGTCTGGTTCCTCTTCCTTTTCTAAATCCAGCTTGAACATCTGAAAATTCTCGGTTCATGTACTGTTGAAGCCTGGCTTGGAGAATTTTGAGCATTACTTTGCTAGCATGTGTCATGAGTACAATTGTGTAGTAGTTTGAACATTCTTTGGCATTTCCCTTATTTGGAATTGGAATGAAAACTGACCTTTTCCAGTCCTGTGGCCACTGCTGAGTTTTCCAAATTTGCTGGCATATTGAGTGGAGTGTTTTAACAGCATCATCAGTTCATACATACAGCATCATACAGTTGCATATTTGATACCAGTACCCAAGTCTCCTTATGTCTTGTTCAGTGTTCTTTCTGTTAATACTATTGCTTACAGAAGAGGTTGTTTCAAAATTCATTTATTGTTAGGTTTCATGAAATTTGGAAGATCAAATTTCATGGAAACAAAGTCATAAGCTAAGAGTTCTCCTTTCCTCCATTCTATACTTTCTTTCCATGCTAATTTAAGCTTTAAGTCATATTAATGCTAGCTTTAGACTTTCTATTGCATATGTCCATTCCTTTTGATTATCATCTTTATCTGGTCATCTCATGCAGAGGACATTGCAGTTACCTCCTACATGATCTCACCTCCAAACACTCGTAGCAATTCATTCTGCCCATCTTGTCAGTTTCAACTTCCTAAAGCATGTTATCCTCTTTCTTTGTTTTCCAAATCTATCTATTCTTCAAGGCTGAAATCAAAGATTGTCTCTTTCATCATGATTTCACTTACCACTCTAGGTATAAGTGATGCCTTCATCTAAATTCGTATAGCTCTTAGTTTTTATAGCTATTAAATTCTTATAGCTATCACTCTAGATATAAGTGATGCCTTCATCTAAATTTGTACAGCTTATTGGTTTGTTATAGCTGTTAAATTCTTATAACTATCACTCTAGATATAAGTGATGCCTTCATCTAAATTCGTATAGCTATTAGTTTGTTTTAGCTATTAAATTCTTAAGCTATTAGCATTCAACTTTAATTCATCAGATATTTTTGAGTTCCTATTCTATGCTAGGAAATCATGTGGAGTTTACTACTCACAGAGTTTCAGTGCAATAATTTGTGACTATGTTTCTTATTTCAGATTATAATATACTTGATAACAGGGACTATGCTTGAAGATTTTTGTACTCACCATAGCCCCATAGCAAAAAGCCTTTTGTACATAGTTGATGATCTGTAAATATTTGTAGATATATGTTGAGCTAAGAAGGTGCTATCAGGGAGATGAAAGTGGCCTCTATAAGATCAGTACACAAACTGTTAGATATCAATTATAACTATTTGGAGAGCTTCCCTTAACTCTTAAAGAAGTTGATTCTTTACATATCATGAAAGTGATAAAATGATCAAGGAAGAAATATCAAGGAAAAGGGGGTATTTCATTCATACTCAGATAAATACTGTCAACAATAGGAAGTGGAAGAACACTGAATCGGATTAAAAACCCTTCAATCTCAGTTTCTACATATATACAAATGGGACAGTGTTTCAAACCCACTTTTGCATATAGAGTAGTTGTACTGCATTAGTTAATGATGAGAACTGTAAAACTGTGTAACAGTAATGTGTTTTGTTACTATAAATCTATGTAACTATAAGGTATTATTATTTAATGGAATTCTGAATTCAAAAAGGAGCTATATCAAAATGTAATAATTTGTAATGTTAAGTACTTGCCTCTCATGTCTTAATTGGTGATAATGTGCTTTTACTTTAATCTTATTTTATTTTATGATGGTAGAGTGGTCCTTGTCAGAGATTAAATCAAGGGAGGAATGTAAGGGACTTAATAGAGTTTCAGATACATAATTTTCTTCATTCTCACTTCTGCCCCTTACCATTGCATTGAGAGCATATCCAGATCAAGATTCCTTTGCTCTGACAGTGCTTGATTGTCTTCATCTGCAGCAAGACTAAACAAGATAGGATTACCAGAATGATCAACTGGCAAATGAACTCATTTTGTTAGAAACAGCTTAGCTGAGTTCTGCCTATAGAACTGTCAGTGTTTCACATTTAATTTAAGCTTCACTAAACAAATAAGCCAAATGTTAAAGAAAAGTAAAGGTATAATTAAAATAAATTCTAAACTTACTATTTCTCTCCTGAGTAACTTCATAATGATTCTATATTTTTACCTATCAAAAGTTCAAAATATTTGATGCCATCAATTAAATTTGAGCTCATGATATTTCTAATCACCTTTAGCTACTCAGTGAAAGTTTACTAATTCTAAAACACCCTGGCTGTCCTTATAGAAATTAAGCCCCATCGTGAATGATGTAAATCAGTGTAGCATAGAATAAATATGTTCTTAAGATATACTTTATTAAAATAAGCTTGAAGACTATACAATGATGGATTTACATGAGTAAATTGTCCCATTACATAACTAATTTCCTGTTCATTTGACAACTTTTTACTGAATGCTTACTTTGTGAACAAGAAACCTAAACTCATTCTTCAATGGAAATTCTACTTCAAACCATGTTGATGTATGGCAAAACCAATATAATATTGTGAAGTAATTA
>SJYT01056686.1:4141-27905 GCA_006410635.1 Cephalophus harveyi
CTGCGGGTGGTGCGGTTCTGCGGGTGGTGCGGTCCTGCAGGAGGTGCCGTCCTGCGGGTGGCGCGGTCCTGCGGGTGGCGCGGTTCTGCTGGTGGTGCGGTTCTGCGGGCTGCGCGGTTCTGCGGGTGGTGCGGTTCTGCGGGTTGCGCGGTTCTGCGGGTGGTGCGGTCCTGCGGGTGGTGCGGTTCTGCGGGTTGCGCGGTTCTGCGGGTGGTGCGGTTCTGCAGGAGGTGCGGTCCTGCGGGTGGCGTGGTTCTGCGGGTGGCGCGGTTCTGCGGGCTGCGCGTTCGCGGGTGCGAGCGGCCTGCCCCCGGGGCGGCTCCTGAGGGGCGCGCGCCTGTGGCTCTGAGGCTGGTCGTTGTTGGGCCTCACGCGTGGATCCGCCCTTTGTGGTCCTGCAGGGCGCGCGTGTCTGTGCTGGTTTTGAGGGGCGCGTGTCTGTGCTGCTGGTTTTGAGGGGCGCGTCTGTGCTGGTTTTGAGGGGCGCGTGTCTGTGCTGCTGGTTTTGAGGGCGCGTGTCTGTGCTGGTTTTGAGGGGCGCGTGTCTGTGCTGGTTTTGAGGCGCGTGCTCCTGCGTCGGGTCCTGGAGGGCGTCTTTGTCCATTGCTGCTCCGAGGGGCTGTGGGCCTCCTGGGTCTCGGGGCTGCGCGTCCCTGCTGCTTCTGGGCTGTGTGCCCTGCTGGGTAGCGGCTCCCGTGCTGGGTCCGAGGACTGTGTCTGCCCGGGCTCCGTTCTGAGAGGTGTTTGTGCTTCTGTGGATTCTGGAGGCTGTGTGTCTGTAGCAGCTCTGAGTGGTGTGTGTGTGTGTGTTGGTTTGGGGTGCTGGGTGGTTTTCCCCTACTGGGTCTGGGATGTGTGTGCGCCTGTGCAGAGTCTGGGGGTGTGTCTGCTCCCATGGTGGGTTCTGAAGGGTAATGTTCCCTGGTTGTGTTGAGGGCTGTGTGCCTGTGTTGTGTGTGAGGGCTATGTGCGCCCATATTAATTCTAAGGAGTGTGTGGTTGTGTTGTTTTTAATTAACTTGTTTACAGTTTATTTTTAATTGGGGGATAATTGCTTTACACTGTTGTGTTGGCTTCTGCCATAGGTCACATGCGTCAGCCGTGGGGATACATATGTCCCCTTCCTCCTCCCCCACCCCATCCCCCCTCTCTAGGTTGTTACAGAGCATTGAATTTGAGCTGTGTTAGACAGCAACTTCCCATTGTGAAATAGTGGCTGTCTGTTTTACACACGGTAATGTATATGCTACTCTGAATCCATCCCACTCTCCTTCCCCCTTTGTGTTGGTTGTGAGGTGTGTTTGTACATGCTGGTGTCTGAGCGGTGTGTGTGTGACTAGGGTCTGCGGCTTGGGAGTCTGTTCTGAAGGGTCTGTTTCTGTGTTGGGTTTTGATGGTTATGTGTGTCCGTGTTGTGTCTGATGGGTGTGTGTTCACGGTGGGTCTGAGGATTGTGTGTCCGTGTTGTGTCTGTGGCTAGTGTCTGAGTCATTCTCAGGAGTCTGTCTGTGTTGGGTGTGAGGGCTGTGTGTGTTGGCTCTGCAGGGCATCTGCATTTGCTGGGTTCTAGACAGAGTATTCCCATATGGGTCTGAGGAGTGTGTTTGTCTCTGCTGGTTTCTGAAGCATATATGTCCTGCGTGGTGTGTGTGTCTGTGTGTGTGTTTTGGGTTCTGAGGGGCGTGGGCGCTCGCTTGGGGTCTGGGAGGTCTGTGTGTGTGTTGGATTCTGTAGGTTGTCTTGTCTGTGATGGTTCTGAGGCTTGTGCATATGCCGGTATTGAATCTGATGGTTGTGTACCGGCTGAATTCAGAGGGCTCTGCACCCATGTTGGGTCTGAGGGATGCGTGCCTGTGTTGGGTCTGAGGGGTGAGTGTGGGTGTTGCTTGTATCTGGAGTGTGTGTGCACGTGAGAGGCTCTGTGTGTGTGTGTTCATGTTGAGTCCTGCACTGTGTGCGCAGGCACCGGGCTGGGTGTGTGTGTAGCACGTGGCTGTAGGTTCCCCGTGTGTGTGGGTTGTGTTGGGTTCGGGGCCATGTGGACCCTGATGTCCTGGGTCTCCTCTAGCCCTAGTTGTGAATGTGTCTTTCAGGAGTAACACTGCTCTGCAGGGGGTGGTGACAGTGGGAAGGGGCCAGCGTGTCTGAAAACAGACTTCAATCCTTACTTTCCCACTTTCTTATCCTAGTCATTGATGTTATGTCTGTCTGCATGAAATATCATTAAATACTCAAGTCAGGAGCAAGAGCAATAGTATTTTCCTACAACAGCTGTTTGGAACTGCCCCAGACCTTTTGGTGAGCTCTGATCTGTTATCCCATTTGGTGCATCACTATTATCCAGGTTTTCCCAGTAAAGAATCTAGGCCTGCAAAAGAGAATTTTTACTGCCAGGCTTGGGCCTGCAGCCAAGAGTGAAAGACAGACGTGCTTGTTGTTTTTTTTTATAAAAGTAATTTTGAATATCTGAGCAATTGAGGAGAGAATAAAGAATAAGGCAGCCTCCGTAATGGCGCTGAGGGAGATAACCAGGGTTAATCTCTGGGCTTGCCTCTGCCCTGTTTTCCCTTTAACTATAGGGTTTGTATGCATTTGGCACGGTTGAGTTCATGCTGTCTTCTACAGTTTTACTTAATATCATGTGCTTTACTGAAAGTTGTAGTTTTGTTTCAGGTTTTCAGGATTCGTTAACAAAAGAAACCAATCGCCACACACACAATGCACGCTCGGTCGCTTCAGACACTGTTTGTTTCACTTTGTGAATCACAAGACTTCTTGAATCTCGGGGCCTAGCCAGACCTCCAGGGTCTCAGGAAATTCCAGGACCCTCTCCCTGGCTTATCTGAAGTGCCTCTTGACTTGCTGGTAACAACTGGTGTGCTGGTGGGCAGGCACGTAATCCAGGCAGTGGCCAGGCAAGTCAGAAGCAGGTCGGGGGCTTGCTGTTCTGCATCTGAAGCCTGGACAAGCCTACTTCCATTTTAGTTCCCTAACATCATGATGTCAATATTTTCTTGTCTGCATCATTTTAAATGCCTTTGGGAGATAGGTGTCTTCCTCAGTCCAGCTCTCTCCCTCTTCCTGGGGAAGGTGGGTTGTAACTCGCCAGGGTAGCAGGAAGTTTCATGGTCTGCACCACTGACCTTATGTTGTGGACACCAGGAGTAATAGGTGGGTGTAGAGGGGGCACCGAGCGCATCACTCCCGAGCGGGATGCTGGTGCCCGCTGGTGCCCAGTTGCCATGGCTTCCCAGCGTCCTGCGGCCCCCAGCCTCCAACCAAAGCTCCGGTGGAATCAGGTCTGCAGTTCTGGTACTACTGGTCCTTTTGCCTCTGACATGTGCCTTTTGTTTGAGGAGTTTAAGTTATTTAAGGAGCAGTTAAATGATCTGGTGTCTTACGGAGTTACACATTTGTTGCTTACCCCTACAGATCTCGGGTTGGTCACAGAGCCCGTGGAAGAATGGAGAGGTTTACACCTCGCAGAGGCCCTGGCGTCACTGGAGTGACTGTGCAGAGTGAAGCCGATGAGAGGACTGGGTTAGCCTGCTCGGGGAAGACGCGGAGGCTCACAGGGGCGGGAGGACGGCCAGGTGGTCAGAGCATCTGTGGGCAGGCTGCAGTTCTCGTGGGGCCGGATCAGTCTTGAGAATTCTGATCTTTTTCGCCGCCACGGTGGGGCTCAGGCCATACCTTATTGTCACACGAGCTCTGGACGGATGGCTTTGCACAGCTCTTCCGGTTAAGGCTTTCTGGAATAATGGCGCTGACTCACTGTGCGGCCTGTAGTTACCCGGCCCGTCTCCTCGCTGCCCTGGGTGCTCGCCTCACGGGCCCTGCTTGGTCCTGATATATCAAGCTGCCCCTTTCCTTCTGCTGTGCTGTTTATGAGTGGGAGAGCATGCGCTCTTTAAAATAGGTTATGTTAGGTTTTGTGTGTATGTACTGGGTGTGTGTGTGTTTCTTTTTTTCTTTTTACCATCTGTCTCCATACCTCTTTTAAGCTTGTGCAGCAAACTCTGTGCCCATCAGACAGTAATTCCCACCTCCCTGTTTTGTCCCCCACCCCCCACACTGGCAACCACCGCTTTAGTGTGTGATTTGACTACTCCGGATGCCTCCTGTAACTGGAACAGTGCACTATTTATCTTCCTGTGACTAGTTTATTTCACTTGGCGTGATGTCCTCAAGGTTTATCCATGTTGTAGCATCTGTCAGAATTTCCTTCCTTTTTAAGGCTGAATAATGCTCCATCTTTTGCTTTTGTCTATTCTTCTCTTGATGGACACTTGAGTTTCTTCCATGTTTTAGCTCTTACAAATATCACTGCTGTTATGACCATACGTGTGCAAATATCTCTTTGAGATCCTTCTTTCAGTTCTTTTGGGTCTTTATCCAGAAGTGGAGTTGCTAAATTGCTGGGTTGTGTGATATTTCTATTTTTAATTTCTTGAGGGACTTCCATAGTGTTTTTCCACAGTGGCTGTACCATTTTACATTCCCATAAACAGTGCAGAAAGATTCCAATTTCTCCACATCCTAACCAACATTGCTATTTTCTGTATTTTTGTTAGTAGGCAGCCTAATAGGTGTGTGGTGATTTAATACAAGGGCTTTACTGGTGGCTCAGTGGTAGAGAATCCACCTGCCAATGCAGGAGTTGTGGGTTTGATCCCTGGGTAGGGCAGATCCCCTGGAGAAGGAAACGGCAACCCGCTCCAGTATTCTTGCCTGGGACATCCCAGAGGAGCCTGGCGGGCTCTGGTCTATGGGTTCACAAAGAGTTGGACGTGGCTTAGCAACCAAGCAACAAGAACAATTTAGTACAAACTTATTGTAGTTTTGATTGCAGTTCCTTGTAATGATAAGGGATGCTGAGCATCGTTTCATGTGCTTATTGGCCATTTTTACATTTTCTTGGAAGAAGCGTCAAGCCTTTTGCCCAGTTTTAAAGGTACTTGCTTAGTTGGTTGCATCAGGTCTTAGTTGCGGCATGCGGGCTCTTTGCTTGTGGCGCATGAGCTCTCATTGCAGCGCCCAGGCTGCGGCGCAGGCAGGCTCAGCAGCTGCGGCACCCAGGCTCTCCGGGTGTGGCTCGTAGGCTTCGTTGCTCTGCGGTGGGGTCTTAGTTCCCCGACCAGGGATTGTACCTGCGTCCCCTGCATTGCAAGGTAGATTCTTAACCACTGGGCCACCAGGGAAGTCCTTGCCTGTTTTTGAACTGGGTTATTTTGTTGAATTTCAGGAGTACTCTATATATGCTAGATACTAATCCCTTAACAGATATATAATTTGCAAATATTTCATCTCATTCTGTGGGGAAACAGTTGAAACTGGTTGACTTTATTTTTCTGGGGTCCACAATCACTGCAGATGGTGACTGCAGCCATGAAATTAAAAGACGCTTACTCCTTGGAAGGAAAGTTATGACCAACCTAGATAGCATATTCAGAAGCAGAGACATTACTTTGCCAACAAAGGTCTGTCTAGTCAAGGCTATGGTTTTTCCAGTGGTCATGTATGGATGTGAGAGTTGGACTGTGAAGAAAGCTGAGCACCGAAGAATTGATGCTTTTGAACTGTGGTCCTGGAGAAGACTCTTGAGAGTCCCTTGGACTGAAAGGAGATCCAACCAGTACATCCTAAAGGAGATGAGTCCTGGGTGTTCATTGGAAGGACTGATGGTGAAGCTGAAACTCCAATACTTTGGCCACCTCATGCGAAGAGTTGACTCATTGGAAAAGACCCTGATACTGGGAAAGACTGAGGGCAGGAGGAGAAGGGGACGACAGAGGATGAGATGGTTGGATGGCATCACCGACTCGATGGACATGGGTTTGGGTGGACTCCGGGAGTTGGTGATGGACAGGGAGGCCTGGCGCGCTGCGGTTCATGGGGTCACAAAGAGTTGGACACGACTGAGTGACTGAACTGAACTGAACATCTGTCTCATCCTATAGATTGTCTTTTTGCTCCACGGATATTGTCTTTTCGTGTGCAAAATTTTTAAACTTTCATTTTTAAAATTGCCAGTTTGTGTTTTCTTTTGCTACCGGTGCCTTGGATGCCATAACCAAGAAATCATTGTCAAATGCAATGTTATGAAATTTTTGCCCTATGTTTCTTCTAAGAGTTCTGTAGTTTAAGGTGTTTCGTTTAAGTCTTTGGTTCGTTCTGAGGTGATCTTCGTGTCTTTGCACGTTGCTGCTTGCTTTCGGCTGCAGCAGGTCTTCGCTGCTGCGCGCCGCTCTGGCTGTGGTGAGCGGGCTTCCCGTTGCAGCGGCTTCTCTCGTGGCGCGAGGGCTCCAGGGCGCGTAGGCTTCAGTAGCTGTGGTTCCTGGGCTTCGTTGCTCCACATTTTGTGAGTTCTTCCCAGACCAGGGATCGAACCTGTGCCCTCTACATTGGCAGGTGGATTCTTAACCACTGGACCACCACGGAAGTCCTCGTGTATGGTTTTAGATAAAGGTCCAACTTCATTCTTTAGCAAGCAGATATCCGGTTTTCCTAGCACCGTTTTTTGAAAAGACTGTCTTTCCCATTGAAAGGTCTTAGTGCCCTTCTCAACCCGTCTGTCAGGCAGTGGTGTATTTCTGGGCTCTGTGTTGTTTTCTTTGGTCTATGTTTGTCTTTATGTTAGTGCTCACTGTTTTCATTACTGTGGCTTTTAATAAGTTTTGAAATCAGGAAGTGTTTTTTTTTTTTTTAATATTGCTTTGGCTCTTTGGGGTCCTTTCGGATTGCATATGAATTTTAGGATCAATTTTTCTATTTCTGCAAAGAATCATTGAGATTTTTCAGTTTTTGTCTGGGCTGCACAGCTCGCAGTTTCCAAAGCTCCAAAGAATAGCAGGGAGAGATTAGAAAGCCTTCCTCAGTGATCAATGCAAGGAAATAGAGAAAAACAATAGAAGGGGAAAGACTAGAGATCTCTTCAAGAAAGTTAGAGATACCAAGGGAACATTTCATGCAAAAAAGGGCTCAATAAAGGACAGAAACGGTATGGACCTAACAGAAGCAGAAGATATTAAGAAGAGGTGGCAAGAATACACAGAAGAACTGTACAAAAAATATCTTCATGACCCAGATAACCACGATGGTGTGATCACTTACCTAGAGCCAGACATCCTAGAGCCAGACATCCTGGAGTGCGAAGTCAAGTGGGCCTTAGGAAGTATCACTACGAACAAAGCTAGTAGAGGTGATGGAATTCCAGTTGAGCTATTTCAAGTCCTAAAAGATGATGCTGTGAAAGTGTTGCACTCAATATGCCAGCAAATTTGGAAAACTCAGCAGTGACCACAGGACTGGAAAAGGTCAGTTTTCAGTCCAGTCTCAAAGAAAGGCAATGCCAAAGAATGCTCAAACTACTGCAGAATTGCACTCATCTTACACCCTAGCAAAGTAGTGCTCAAAATTCTCCACGCCAGGCTTCAACAGTATAGGAACCGTGATTTTCTAGATGTTCAAGCTGGATTTAGAAAAGACAATGAAAGTCAAAGTCACTCAGTTGTGTCCAACTCTTTGCAACCCCATGGACTATAGAGTCCATCGAATTCTCCAGGCCAGAATACTGGAGTGAGTAGCCTTTCCCTTCTCCAGGGGATCTTCCCAACATAGGGATCGAACCCCGGTCTCCTGCATTGCTGCTGGATTCTTTGCCAGCTGAGCCACAGGGAAGCCCAAGAATACTGGAGTGGGCAGCCTGTCCCTTCTCCAGTGGCTCTTCCTGACCCAGGAATTGAACTGGGGTCTCCTGCACTGCAGGCGGAATCTTTATCAGCTGAGCCACCAGGGAAGCCAGAAAAGACAGAGGAACCAGAGATCAAATTGCCAACATCCTTCGGATCATAGAAGCAAGAGAATTCCAGAAAAACATCTGCTTTATTGACTATGCCAAAGGTTTTGACTGTGTGGATCACAACAAACCGGAAGATTCCTAAAGAGATGGGAATAGAGACCAGCCCACCTTCCCTGCCTCCTGAGAAATCTGAGAAATCATGAGAAACGCTGGGCTGGAGGAAACACAAGCTGGAATCAAGATTTCCGGGAGAAATATCAATAACCTCAGATATGCAGATGACACCACCCTTATGGCAGAAACCGAAGAGGAGCTAAAGAGCCTCTTGATGAAAGTGAAAGAGGAGAGTGTAAAACCTGTCTTAAAACTAAACATTCAAACAGCAAAGATTATGGCATCTGGTCCCATCACTTCATGGCAAATAGATGGGGAAACAATGGAAACAGTGACAGAGTTTACTTTTTTGGGCTCCCAAATCACTGCAGACGGTGACTGCAGCCATGAAATTAAAAGACACCTGCTCCTTGGAAGGAAAGCTATGACAAACCTAGACAGCGTATTAAAAAGCAGAGACATCACTTTGCCAACAAAGGTCTGGATAGTCACAGCTATGATTTTTCCAGTAGTCATGTGTGGATGTGAGAGTTGGACCATGAAGAAGGCTGAATGCCAAACAATTGATGCTTTTGAGCTGTGATGCTGGAGAAAACCCTTGAGAGCCCCTTGGATAGCAAGGAGATCCAACCAGTCCATCCTAAAGGAGATCAGTCCTGAATATTCACTGGAAGGACTGATGCTGAAGCTGAAGCTCCAACACTTTGGCCACCTAATGCAAAGAACTGACTCATTTGAAAAGACCCTGATGCTGGGAAAGATTGAAGGCAGGAGGAGAAGGGGACAACAGAGGATGAGATGGCTGGATGGCATCACCGACTCGATGGACATGAGTTTGAACAAGCTCCAAATGTTGGTGATGGACAGGGAACCCTGGGGTGCTGCAGTCCATGGGGTCGCAAAGAGCCCAACACGACTGCATGACTGAGCTGAACTGCACAGCTTGTGGGATCTTAGTTCCCGGGCCAGGAATTGAACCCAGTCCACAGCAGTGAGAACACTGAGTCCTAACCACTGGATTATCAGGGGATTTCCTGGGATTTTGATAGAGGTCACATTGACTTTGTAGATCACGTTGAATAATATTAACATCTTAACAAGAGTAAATTTTCTTATCTTTGAACATTGGATATATTTCCATTGTATATTTCCTTAATTTTGGGGGGGGACATGCTGTGTGCCATGTGGGATCTTAGTTTCCGATCAAACCTATACCCGCTGCAATGGGAGAGGGAGTCTTAACCACTGGACCACCCTGGAAGTTCTTCTTTAATTTCTTTTAGTAATATTTTATAGTTTTCATCATACAAGTATTTCACCTCCTTGATTAAATTAATTCCTAAGTATTTTATTTTTTTTGATGCTGTTTTAAATGGAATTGGCTTTGTAATTTCCCCCCCAGAAGGCTGAGCACTGAAGAATTGATGCTTTTGAACTGTGCTGTTGGAGAAGACTCTTGAGAGTCCCTTGGACTGCAAGGAGATCCAACCAGTCCATTCTGAAGGAAATCAGTCCTGAATATTCATCGGAAGGACTGATGCTGAAGCTCCAATACTTTGGCCACCTGATGCGAAGAGCCAGTGACTCATTAGAAAAGACCCTGATGCTGGGAAAGACTGAGGGCGGGAGGAGAAGGGGTGACAGAGGAGGAGATGGTTGGATGGCGTCATGGACTCAACAGACATCCGTTGAGGAAACTCTGGGAGATGGTTGTGAAGGGGTGGACATAATGTTGCTGTTGAACAACAGCAACATGGTGTTCGCTGTGGGTTTTTCTACGGTTTTTGTTAGGCGGAGGTAGTTTCCTTTTGTTCCTATTTGTTGCGTGTTTTTATTATGAAAGTGTTGAATTTTGTCAAAAGCTTTTTTGCATCACTTGATCTGATCATATGCTTTCTTCCCCTTCCTTCTGGTAATGTAGTATGTTACATTGATCAATTCCTTCCTCCTTCCCTTCCTTTTTTTGATGAAATAAGTTTGTAAATGTAACCACAGCAGAGTAGTGTTAGTACCTAAATCTACATGTAACAAATGTGGTGGAAAATGTTGTGGTTAGAAAAGATTAATAACAGTCCTGACACCGTTGCCCAGGACTGTGCTGTCATAGATAGAAAGCAGACATGGACACGTAGTTGTGCTTTATGCTCCTTGGAAGACCTCATTCTCCTATTGTTATTGTTAGGTATTAATTAACAGTTATCTAATTGGCTTCAGGTAGAGTGTGTGGGCTTGGAGGAGGCCATGCAGCCCACTCCAGTGTTCTTACCTGGTGAAGCCCGTGGACAGAAGAGCCTGGTGGGCTGCAGTCCATGGGGTCACAGAGAATGAGTCATGACTGAGAGAGCATGCGTGCACATACTTTATTGAGAATTTTTGCATCCGTGTTCATAAGGGATATTAGGTTGTTGCTTTCTTGTGTCTTTGTCTGGCTGCTGACCTCACAGAATAAGTTAGGAAATGTTCCCTCCTCTTCAGTTTTTTGGAAGAGTTTGGGAGGAATTGGTATTATTAATGTTTCTTGTTTAAATACTGGATAGAATTCACTGATAAAATCTTCAGTGTCGAGCCTCTTTCCTTTTTTTGTGGGGAGGTGTTTTTTTAAGTAATGTATTTCTGGCTGGGTCTTGGCTGCTGTGCGGGCCTTTCTCTGGCTGGGGGCAGGGGCTGCTCTACCGCGGGGCGCGGGCCTCTCTTGAGGAGCATGGACTGTGGGCACGTGGGCGTCAGTCGCTGGCATTCCCGGGCTCTGGAGCACAGGCTCACAGTTGTGGTGCACAGGCTTAGCTGCTCTGCAGCATCTGGGACCCTCGCTGATCGGGGATCGACCCCGTGTCTCCTGCACTGACACGTGGATTGACCATTGAGCCGCCAGGGGAGGCCTGTGGGCAGGTCTTTGATGACTGACTCACTCTCCTTACTATTGATAGTTAGATGTCTGTTGAGTTTTTGTTTCTCTGTGATTTGGTCTTGGTAGAAATTGTGTTTTAAAGAATTTGTTTCATCTAGCTTATCTAATTTGCTGGTTTATAGTTGTTCATAGTACTCATTTATAATCATTTTTATTTTCACGGAATTGGTAGTAATACCTCTACTTACATTGCTGATTTTAGTAATTAGTGTTTTCTTTCTTTTTGTAATCTGTCTAGCTAAAGTCTATCCATCTTGCTGATCTTTCTCAAGAGCCAACTTTTGGTTTCACTGATCTCTCTCATAGTTTTTCTGTTCTCTGTTTCCTTTATCTCTGCCCTACTCTTTATTTTCCCGTCCTTTTGCTTGCTTTGGATCTAGTTTGTTCTTTCTTTTCTAGTTCCTTAACTGGTAAAGTTATGTTGCTGACTGGAGATCTTTCTAAGTTTATTGTTGTTACTTACTCACTAAGTCATGTCCAACTCTTTGTGGCCCCATCGACTGCAGCGCACTGAGCTTCCCTGTCCTTTACCATCTCCTGGAGCTTGCTCAAACTCACGTCCATCGATTCGATGATGCCATCCAATCATCTCATCCTCTGTTGTCCCTTTCTCCTCCTGCCCTCAACCTTTCCCAGCATTAGGGTTTATTTCCAGTGAGTTGGCTCTTCGCATCAGGTGGCCAAAGTATTGGAGCTTCAGCATCAGTCCTTCCAATGAGTATTCAGGGTTGATTTCCTTTAGGATGGACTGGTTTGATCTCTTTGCTGTCCAAAGAACTCTTAAGAGTCTTCTCCAGCAGCACAGTTCAAAAACATCAATTCTTCGGCTCTCAGCTTTCTTTATGGTCCACCTCTCACATTCTTACACAGCTACTGGAGAAACCATCGCTTTGACTATACTCCCACCATAGAGCTGCCTGCTGGGTGAGCCACAAACTGGAGAATAGTTACACCAAAGAGGTTCTCATCCTCACACTGTTGCAAAAGTTCTAGGGGCCACAACAGATTTCCCAACCTGGTGATCTGGCAAAGGGACTGGCGTCCCAGGGAATCCTACCTTGAAGTCAGCGGGATGTGATTACAGAACTTCCAAAGGACTGAGGAAAGAGACAAAGCCTCGTGTGCACCAGGACCCAGGAGGAAGGGGCCGTGACCCCACAGGAGCCTGAGCCAGACTTGCCCGGGAGTGTGAGAGTCTCTGGCCCAGGCGTGCGTCGGCAGTGGCAGCGGCAGTCCTGGGGGGTGCGGCCTGCTGGCCTCAGTCCTCTTGGCGGAGGTCACCATTACCCCTACCTTAGAGCCTACAGGCTGCAATAGAGATGGCGACTCTGGGACTGGACCGCCTCAGGCCAAACACAGGGAAGGAGCACAGCCCTGCCCATCAGCAGAAGACTGGACTAAAGCTGAGCATGGCCCTGCCCACCAGAGCAAGACCCAGTTTTCCATACACCAGTCCCTCCCATCAGGAAGCTTGCACAAGCCTCTCATCCTTCTCCATCAGTGGGCAGACAGAATGAAAACCACAGTCACAGAACACTAACCAACCTGATCACACAGACCACATCCTTGTCTAACTCAGTGAAACTGTGAGCCGTGCCGTGTAGAGCTGGACGAGTCATGATAGAGAGTTTTGACAAAATGTGGTCCATTGCAGAAGGGAATGCAAGCCACTTCAGCGTTCTTGCCTGGGAACCCCATGAACAGTGTGAAAAGGCGGAAAGATACAGCCCTGCAAGCTGAGCTCCCCAGGTTGGTAGGCGCCTAGTATATTACTGGAGAAGAGCAGAGAGAGAGCTCCAGAAGGAATGGAAAGGCTGAGCCAAAGTGCAGACGCCCAGTTGCGGACGTGTCTGGTGGTGAAACTAAAGTCCAGTGCTATGAAGCAAAAGATTGCAGAGGAACCAGGGATATTGGTCCGTGAATCACGGTAAATTGATTTGCCTTCGTCAAACAAGAGTTGGCAAGAGTGAAATCAACATTTTAAGAATTAATACACTAAAATGGATGAGAACGGGTGAATTTAACTCAGGTGACCATTACATCTGCTACCGTGGGCAAGAGTCCCTCAGAAGAAATGGAGTAGCCCTCATAGTCAACAAGAGTCTGAAATGCAGTACTTGGGTGCACTCTCAAAAACAACAGGATGATCTTGGTTTGTTCCCAAGGCAAACCATTCAGCAGCATCCAGGTCTATGCCCCAGCCACTGATGCAGAAGAAGCTGAAGTTGAATGGTTCTATGAAGACCTACAAGACTTTCTAGAACTAACACCAAAAAAAAGATGTTCTTTTTATCATAGAGGACTGGAATGCAAAAGTAGGAAGTCAAGAGATACCTGGAGTAACAGGCAAGTTTGGCCTTGGAGTACAAAATGAAGCAGGGCAAAGACTAACAGAGAACACACTGGTCATAGCAAACACCCTCTTCCTCTACACGTGGACATCACCAGATGGTCAATACTGAAATCAGAATGATTATATTCTTTGCAGTCAAAGATGGAGAAGCTCCACACAGTCAGCAAAAATAAGACCAGGAGCTGACTGTGGCTCACATAACAAGTTCCTTATTGTAAAATTCAGACTTAAATTGAAGAAAGTAGGGAAAACCACTAGCCCATTCAGGTATGACCTAAATCAAATGTCTTATGATTATACAATGGAAATTTGACAAATAGATTCAAGAGATTGGGTCTGATAGAGTGCGTGAAGAACTATGGACGGAGGTTCGTGACATTGTACAGGAGGCAGGGATCAAGACCATCCACAAGAAAAAGAAATTCTACAAGGCAAAATGGTTGTCTGAGGAGGCCTTACCAATAGCTGAGAAAAGAAGAGAAATAAAAGGCAAAGAAGAAAAGGAAAGCCGCCTGAATGCTCAGTTCTAAGACTGCTGCTGCTGCTGCTAAGTCGCTTCAGTCGTGTCCGACTCTGTGCGACCCCACAGATGGCAGCCCACTGGGCTCTGCCATCCCCGGGATTCTCCAGGCAAGAACACTGGAGTGGGTTGCCATTTCCTTCTCCAGTGCATGAAAGTGAAAAGTGAAAGGGAAGTCGCTCAGTCATGTCTGACTCAGCGACCCCATGGACTGCAGCCCACCAGGCTCCTCCGTCCATGGGAGTTTCCAGGCAAGAGTACTGGAGTGGGGTGCCATTGCCTTCTCCGGTTCTAAGACTAGCAAGGAGCAATAAGAAAGCCTTAGTGAACAATGCAAAGAAATAGAGGAAAGCAAGAGAATGGGAAAGACTAGAGATTTCTCCAAGAAAAGTAGAAATAGCAAGGGAACATTTCATGCAAAGATGGACACAACAAAGGACAGAAACAGTATGGACCTGACAGAAGCAGAAGAGGTGGCAAGCATGCACAGAAGGGCTACACAAGAGAGGGCTTCACGACCCAGGTAACCACGACGGCGTGACCACCCACCTAGAGCCAGACGGCCTGGAACGCGAAGTCAAGTGGGCCTCAGGAAGCAGCGCTACGAACACAGCTAGTAGATAGAGGGGATCGCTTTCCGCTGAGCTATTTCAAAATCTAAAAGATGATGTTAAACTGCTGCACTCAATATGTCTGTAAATTTGGGAGACTCACCGTTGGCCACAGGACTGAAAAAGGTCAGTTTTCATTCCTATCCCAAAGAAGGGCAATGCCAAAGAATATTCAAAGTACCACACAATTGTACTCATTCCACACTGAGCAAGATAATGCTCAAAATCCTTCAAGCCAGGCTTCATTCAACAGTATGTGAACCAAGAACTTCCAGGTGTAGAAGATGGACTTAGAAAAGGCAGAGGAACCAGAAATCAAATCGCCAGCATCAATTGGATCCTAGAAAAAAGCAAAGGAATTCCAGAAAAACATCTGCTTCATTGACTATGCAAAAGCCTTTGACTGTGTGGATCATTCTTCAAGAGATGGGAATACCAGACCATCTTACCTGCTTCCTGAGAAAGCTGTATGCAGGTCAAGAAGCAACAGTTAGAACCGGGTATAGAACAACGGACTGGTTCCAAATTGGGAAAAGAATACGTCAAGGCTGTGTATTGTCACCCTGCTTATTTAACTTCTATGCAGAGTACATCATGAGAAACGCTGGGCTGGATGAAGCACAAGCTGGAATCAAGATTGCCGGGAGAAATATCAACAACCTCAGATATGCAGATGACACCACCCTTATGGCAGAAAGCGAAGAGGAACTAAAGAGCCTCTTGATGAAAGTGAAAGAGGAGAGTGAAAAAGCTGGCTTAAAACTCAACATTCAGAAAACGAAGATCATGGCATCTGGTCCCATCACTTCATGGCAAATAGATGGGGAAACAATGGAAACAATGAGAGACTTTTATTTTTTTTGAGCTCCAAAATCACTGCAGTTGGTGATTGCAGCCATGAAATTAAAAGACACTTGCTCCTTGGAAGAAAAGCTATGACCAACCTAGACAGCATGATAAAAAGCAGAGATATAACTTTGCTGACAAAGGTTCCTGTAGTCAAAGCTGTGGCTGTCCCACAGCTGTGGCTGTCCCACAGTCATGTGAGAGCTGGACCATAAAGAAGGCTTGCGCGCTGAAGCATTGATGCTTTTGAACTGTGGTGTTGGAGAAGACTCTCGACTCCCTTGGACTGCAGGAAAATCCAACCAGCCCATCCTGAAGGAAATCAGTCCTGAATATTCATTGGAAGGACTGATCCTGAAGCCGAAGCTCCAATACTTTGGTTATCTGATGTGAAGAACTGACTCACTGGAAAAGACCCTGATGCTGGGAAAGATTGAAGGCAGTTGGAGAAGAGGGTGGCAGAGGATGAGATGGTTGTATGGCATCTCTGACTCGGTGGACGTGCGTTTGAGCAAGCTCCGGGAGATGGTGATGGACAGGGAGGCCTGGTGTGCTGCAGTCCATGGGGTTGCAGAGTCGGAGACGCCTGAGTGACTGAGACCCTATTTGGAAGTACGGCTTTTGCAGCTGTGATAAAGGGAGGTCCTCCTGGACTAGGGTGGGCCCTAATCCGGTGCCTGGTATCCTAATAAGACAGCCCGTGAAGATGGAGGCGGAGACGGGGTGATGCGTGCAGTTTCTAACGGTGGTTACGAACCGGACTGGGACACATAGCCAGATGGGCCAGCGGGTCTCCCACTTCGCAGCAAGTGCTGAACCCGGGGGGCTGCAGGGGCCCGGGGTCTGCCCGCGGCTGTGGGGCGGTGGGTCAGGCGGCCCTTGGCGGGCGGAGCAGCCCGCAGACGCCTGCCTCGTTCCTCCGGCGCCGGCTGGCTCCTGGCCGTGAGGCTGTCAACGCGGCAAGTCTGCGCGGAGCCGGGTCGGTCCTCCTTTCCGGGCCTTTGTTCACGGCTGTGCCGGCTCTTCCTCGCCCTGGCCTGTCTCCATCGCGGGGTGAGGGCCTCTCGCCGCGGTGCCTTCTCTGGCCGTGGAGCTCAGGTTCGGAGTGAGTGGGCTTCAGTCGTTGCAGCCCGTGGGCTTAGCTGGTCCGGGGCACGTGGGGGTCTTTTCCGCGGGTCAGGCCGTGTCCCCTGCGGTGACAGATTCTTAACCCATGGACCACCAGGGACGCGAGAGCCAGGTCGTTTCTAAACTGATGTTTGGAAGAAGATTTTTAAGACAAAACAGAAAGCCAGCGCACCCGTCAGATGTGCAGTCCTCCCCGGTCGGCAGGTGCGGTCGTTCTGGGTCTGCGTTGCCAACAGGTGAAGGGGCCCCGGCCCTGGTGGCAGCACCCCGGCCTTCTTCGCAGACACTCCTGGCCTCCTGGGGCGGGTGCGGCGAGGAGCGTCTTCGGGAAGCCCCACGAGCCCCTGAGGCCGGGGGACCTGCCGCGCTGTCGCTCGGCCCGTCTCCATCTGAGCAGCTCGGGACGCTTGCGGATGAGGTGCTGCTCGAAGTCCTCCGGCCTCACAGAGGATGTGAGGGGGCGGCGGGCGGTGGAGGCAGAGGCCGGGGCGCCGGTCGCTGCCTCCTTACGGTCGCTGCCTCCCCGGCCACTCACCCCCATGAGCCTCAGAAGCCGGCCCCACGGGGCCTGGCCTGCACTGGTGTTGCGTGCAGACTTCCGTCTGCATTCACACCGTGCGCATTTGTACGTGTGTATTGATACCTTTCACACACAGAACACGTGTTTGCCCTGAGTCCTCTTCCGTATCAGACAGAGACGAGGACAGAGGCGCTGCTGCTGTAGCCACAGCCTCTGAGCTGAGGAGCTTTTCAGGGAGGTGACCGTCCCCGCAGGACAGGGCTCTGCGCTCGCAGTGGTTCCTCCAGACTCGGTTTTGAGCCACTGGGAGGGGGACTCGGTGCAGCTCGGCTGCGCCTGGTCAGGGTCCTGGGGCACGTCCGTCCCCTGGCAGCGGTGGTCCCCGCAGGGCTGTGCTGCTGGACAGGGAGACGCGCCCGGGGAGGCTGGGCCGTGCTGGCCCGGGTCTGTGTCCCTTGAGGGAGGCCTCCTGCTGAATTTCCCGCAGGAAGGCACAGGGCGGGGCCTTGCAGGCTGTGGGCCTTTAGAAGTGGCCCGCGTTTAAGGAACCCAAGCAAGCCCAAGGCCCAGCACCGGGTCTGGGTTTGTGCCTTTAGGTTCCGTGTCGCCGGAACAGTCTGCAGAGACAGCCTGCCCTCCCTTCAGGGGGGCCTCCCTGGTGGCTCAGAGTTAAAGCGTCTGCCTGCAGTGCGGGAGACCCGGGTTCGATGCCTGGGTCGGGAAGATCCCCGGGAGAAGGAAATGGCACCCACTCCAGTACTCTTGCCTGGAGAATCCCATGGACGGAGGAGCCTGGTGGGCTACAGTCCATGGGGTTGCAAAGAGTCGGACGCGACTGAGCGACTTCGCTTCCACTTTCGGCTAAGAAGGCTGTAGTTGGCTCTCATCGCCCTGTCTGGACAGGGCTCTCCCAGACCAAGTGCCTTGGCAGCCGCAGGCGGCCCCAGCTGTGTGGATGGGCTCGGAAAGCCCTGGACGGGGCCTGCAGGGCCGGCCTGGTGCTGGAGGGCCGTCTGCCTGGAGGAGGTTCTGATGCCCACTGGCCAGGTCCAGAGAGGGGCCTCCTTTCCTCCTTCAGCCCAGCGGTGAGGTCATCAGGGCCCAAAAGAAGGATGAAGTAGTGGCCTTCCAAGAATGGGCCTCGCCCGGCTTGGCTGTGATGCCTGTGAGGTCAGAGGGCAGTGAGGCGTGATGGGCTGATGGCGCGCTGGCGCCAGACACCTTTGGGCGAGATCCCCACTGATGAGGTTGATCCGCTGGTGCTTGTCACACCTGTTGTCGCCAGTCCTGATTTCCTGTCCACCTGGTGCTGGACACGGCCCGTCTTCCAGGGCCTGACCTCACTTTCTCACCCACCACCCTCACAAGTGAGTCCCTGTCATGGAACAAGGGCCCAGGGAAGCGTCTTCCCCGAGGCCTTTCCCAAGGGAGCCAGGCCGACTGATTCTTCTAATGGGGTTTCCCTTCCTTCCTGTCTTTCTGTTCACTTCTAGAGCAAAGTCTGAGGAAGACGGGGAAAAGAGTGCTCTTAAATTCCCTGAGGGAACGCTGGTGGTCCAGTGGTTAGGACCCTGCGCTCTCACTGCCAAGGGCCTGGGTTCGATCCCTGGCCGGGAAACTGAGATCCTGTAAGCTGTGTGAAAAAATTTCCCCGAGAGAAAGAGGACGAGGCTTTCAGAGTATTTCTGGTCACCTGGTTAGCGCGCTGCCATCATGGGCTGGGCTTATCCGTGGATGGGGCGTGACCGATGCTCGGGGAGCAGCTCTCGCCTCACGGATGTGGGTTTGGGCCCAGGGAGGGACTCGGAGCCTGGCCGTGCCCCTGAGTCCCCCAGTTGTTTAATTTTGTTGAGGTATAGCTGATTTACAGTATTTCATTAATTCTGCTATACAGCAGAGTGAGTCAGTTACAATATACATATAAAGCTGTGCATGTATACATACGTGTGTGTGTCAGTTGCTCAGCTGTGTCCAGCTCTTTGTGACCCCATAAACTGTAGACAGGCCTCTCTGTCCATGGGATTTCCCAGGCAACAATACCGGAGTGGGCTGCCATGCGCTCCTCCAGGGGGTCTTCCTGGCCCAGGGATCGAGCCCAGGCCCCCTGCACTGCAGGCGATTCCTTACCATCTGAGCCACCGGGGAAGCCCCTACATGCATATGTACGTGTAGAGTGTGTTCTCTTTTTCGTGTTCTTTCCCATGTGGTTTATCACAGGATGCTGAATGCAGTTCCCTGTGCCCTACAGTAGGGCCTTGTTTGTTCCTCTCTGTTGATTGTTCACATCTCGTAATCCCAGACTCCCACCCCAGCCCTCCCCACTCGCCCTACCCCTTGGCAACCGCAGGCGTGTCCTCTGTTTCTGTGTGGTGGTAGATTCCACATATAAGTGATATATGGTATTAGTCTTTCTCTTTCTGACCTTAGTATGATAGCCTCTAGGTCCATCCCATCAGTTCTGTTTTTTAATATTTATTTGGCTGTGCCGGGTCTTAGTTGTAGCATGTGGCGTCTAGCTCCCTGACAAGGAATGGAACCCAGGCCCCTGCGTTGGGAGCTTGGAGTCCCAGCCACTGGACCAGCAGGGAAATCCCCACAATTACTTCCTAACCCCGGGCTTGGGCAGGCCCAGCCGCGAGACTTCTGGGGATGCACCCCGTGGCTGTGTCCGCAGGAGGGCGTGCCAGCTGGAGCTGTGTGCTCGGCCAGCCTGCACTCTGGGTGAAGCTCCAGGCTGTAGTTGAGAACAGGCAGGTCGTGCGCTGCTGTGAGACACAGCATTTTACCAAGGGGCAGAAAAGCAGGGCGCCGGGACCGTGCTGTCAGACCCCCGAGTGTAAAATACACGTGCCACAGACGTGTGCCAGCACCCTGGCGAGACCCTGGCCAGGTCGTGAGCAGTGGTCGCCTCTGAAGAGTGTAGCAGTCTGCTGGGGAAAAGGAAGTTTTCCTTTATTTACCTCTGTGTGTTGGAAGCTTTGAGAACCGTGCACGTTTTTGCTTTGTTCTAAAGCACTTAGGAGAGCGCTCCTTGAGGGTTGCGCCCAGTGGTGGGGAGGTTCTGGGTCCCCCATGTGAGCGTGAGCGGAGCTCCGAAGCTCCCCGCCATGCCCCCCGTGCGCGCAGGCTCCACCCGGGCTTTCCAGAAGCTGCTTTCCCCCGTGTAGGATGGATGGGCTCCCCCTGCTGCGCCTCGCCTGCGTGCTTGTTACGGTGGACGTTACTCTGAAAGTGGGACCGCACAGAACCGAGGGCAGAACCCAACTGGGGGTGCTGAAAGCCAGCGGCATCTGAAGGACTACTATTGCTCGGGGATACTAGCTTCCCAGGGCTGCTCTAACCTCAGCTGGGTGGCCTAAGGCAATAATAGACAGGCTTCCTGGGGGCACTGGTGGTAAAGAACCCACCTGCCAGTGCAGGAGACGCGAGAGACTTGGGCGGGGTCCCTGGGTCAGGAAGACCCCTGGAGGAGGGCGTGGCAGCCCACTGCAGTGCTCTTGCCTGGAGAATCCCATGCACAGAGGAGCCTGGCGGCTGCTGTCCACGTGGCCACAGAGCTGGGCGTGAGCGAGCATGCACAACGCAGAGGCAGTAGATACTTGATCTTCGCTGCTCTGAAGGCCAGACGCCCCGAGTCAGGGTGTGGGGGCGGGTCCTCCTCTTCAGCGTCCAGTGGCCGTGGCACCCTGGCGTCCTCTGGCTTGTGGACACAGCACTCTAGCCTCTGCCCTTGGCCACACGTGGCCTCCTCTGTGTCCACACTTGCCTCTTGTGAGGACACTGGATGTTGGATTCGGGTCCATCGAATCCAGCATGCCTTCATCTGAACTAGTTACATCCTCATGGACTGAACAGCTCTCTGGAAACAGCTAAATGAAGTCACGTTCCCAGGTGTCGGGGTGAGAACGTGGACATGGCTTTGGGGGCTGCCCACCGCGGGGGAGTTTCTGCCCTTTCTTTCAAGAGGTTGGGGATTGCCACGCTTACTAATTTGATGATGTAAAATCTAACATTATGAGTTTGCTCTTGAAAACAGAATTTTAGGTGACGTTTCAGATAGGACCTTTGGGGCTGAAAACTCCTGAGTTAATCATCCAGAAGCCAGCCTCCGAATGAACGTGTTTGTAAATACGGCTGGGTGTCTGTGCCTGCCTTCTGCTTTGTGAACGTTTATTACTGATGTTGCTTCTTTCAGTCAGATCAGTTCAGTTCAGTTGCTCAGTCATTTCCGACTCTTTGCAACCCAATGGACTGCAGCACGCAGGCCCCCCTGTCCATCACCAAGTCCTGGAGCTTGCTCAAACTCATGTCCGTCAAGTCAGTGATGCCATCCAAGCATCTCATCCTCTGTCGTCCCCTTCTCCTTCAATCTTTCCCAGCATCAGGGTCTTTTCCAATGAGTCAGTTCTTCGCATCAGGTGGCCAGAGTACTGGAGTTTCAGCTTCAGCATGTCCTTCCAATGAATATTCAGGGCTGATTTCCTTTAGGATGGACTGGTTGGATCTCCTTGCAGTCCAAGGGACTCTCAAGAGTGTTCTCCAGCACCACAGTCAGATCAGTTGTGTTTTTAAATCTTCCCCTTAGGAAATCGAGAGGCTCTCGGAGCAGCTGGAGGAGAAGGAGCGGGAGGCGCAGCAGCTCCTGAGCCAGCCGGGGCTCGAGCGGGAGAAGGAGGTGGCCCTGCTGCGGAGGAGTGTGGCGGAGAAGGAGCGGGCCCGGGCCGCCAGCCACGTCCTGTGTCGCTCCCTGGCCGACGAGACCCACCAGCTGCGGCGGACCCTGGCCGCCACGGCCCACATGTGCCAGCATCTGGCCAAGTGTCTGGATGAACGCCAGGGGGAACAGGGGGCTGCGGGGGCGCAGAGCCCCGAGGTAGGCCCTGGGGCAGCAGGCCCCGCCTTGCGCCTCGGGGAGGGCCTCGCCTGCCCTTCTGGGGATTTTCTCTAGGGTGTGGGGCCTGCAGAATGTCCAGGAGAGCAGACCTGCGGCTGCCCCGGGCCCAGTGGGGAGGGGGCCCTGTGGTCTCTAAAGCCTCCACGAAGCAGCAGAGCCAGGGCAGGAGGGGTGTCCTGAGCGAGGCTGGCGCGGGCAGTGCTGGCTCAGGGTGCCTCCGGCCGGGCGGGACTGTCAGCTCCAGCGCAGCCTGGCCCCGCTGGGGCAGGGAGGACGCAGGGCCCCGCTTGGCACAGTGCCCCCTGCCTGGCGCTACTCGGGCCGGGGCCCGCGGGGGGAGAGCAGTGCGGGTGCAGGGGAGCGGGTGGGTTTCAGCATCAGGAAGCCCCCACCTGAGAAATCGGGGCTCCCCTGGGGGCTGTCGGGAGCGGGGCCTGCGGGGCCGTGGCGGTGCCGGGGCTGTGAGTTTGGTGGAGAGCCGCGCCCTGTGGTGCAGGGCTGCTGGAAGAGCCCCGCAGTCCTCTCGGCAGGCGCGGGGGAGGGCCTCGGTCTGAGAATCCCATGAAAAGGGAACCTCAGAAAGAACAGGGCGCGTTTGAGAAACCAGAGCGCTCTCCGGGCAGGCCGTGGACTCGTATGATTCTGAGTCACGGGGCCCTTTCTCTCTGGGGATCTGAAAGCTGGTGGTGGTTGGCCTGGGCCGAGGCTCTAGGCCGGCGTCATTTCCCAGCGCTGGTCTTGGCCGAGTCAGCGGGGTTTCCCAGCCCGCCGGGTTAGCACACGCAGTTCCTTTGTCCTTCGAGGGGAATTCTCAGAATAATGTTGCCGCCATCCGTCTACTTGGTTAAATGACTGAACTGGTGGCCTTTCGGTTAGCCCCGCCCCCCCTGCTGGGGCTGGGACAGCTCGCGTGGCTTGTAGCGGTGAATCCCACCGGCCTCGCGATGCCCGGGGAGGTTGTGGACAGTCAGCCCCTGAAGCTGACCTCGGACATGACACACCCAACGGGAGGGACAGCGGGCCCGAAGGAGGGGCCTGCTCCCGGCGGCCGTGGGCCCTGGGCCGGGAAGTGCTCTGGTCGCAGCGAGCTCGGCTTCCTGCCCCCCGCTTCACCCGGGCCCCAGCCCTGTGACGCTGGGCGCCTCGGGCGTGGAGACGGTGCGAGGCTTGGCCCCCGCGTGGGGTGGGCTTGGGCGGGGCCAGGACCACCCTCCCCTCTGGAAGCGCCCGTCCTTTCCTGCCTCCGTTGCACCTGCCGCAGGGCGGCTGCAGGGCCGGCGGCGACTCGGTGCCCGCACGGGAGGTGCAGTCACACGGGGTCTGGTCCCCTTCTCGTGCAGCCCGAGTGTGCGGACGGGGACGCCTCTGTGCACGCGGTGGTTGAGAGGTTACGGGAGGAGAACCGGGTGCTGAGGCAGAAGGTGACTCACGTGAGTGTCTGAGATCGCACTTGGGCCGAATGACCCCCGCGGACTGTGGGTGAGGGGCCTCCCCTCGCTGTGCCCAGGGGTCTCCCCTGTCCTGAGGTCGCTTCGGCTGATACACAGGGTCCCCAAAGGCCCGACACGTTTGCCCAAAAGGACGTGTTGAGCACGTCTGGTTGTCCTCCCCTAAATTAATTCGCGTGTTGCTAAATGAGGTGCAGGGATCCCTGTCAATCCAGCCTTCAGGCAGCGACTCCGCCGTCGCGGCGTGCGGGTGCTCCCCCCGCCCGGAGTGGGCGCAGCCAGCCTCCGCGTGGGGACGGGCCTCGCATTCCGGGCGGGCTCGAGGGCGCTTTCCGGCCCCCAGGTGGAGGACCTCAACGCCAGGTGGCAGCGCTACGACGCCAGCAGGGACGAGTACGTGAGGGGGCTCCACGCGCAGCTGAAGGGCCTGCAAGTCCCCCTGGAGCCCGAGCTGATGCGGAAGGAGGTTTCCCGGCTCAACGCGCAGTTGGAGGAGAAGATGGATGACTGCGCGGAGGCGCGGCGGGAGCTGGCCGCGGCGAGGAGCGCGCGGGACGCGGCGCTGGAGCGCGTGCAGATGCTGGAGCAGCAGGTCGCCAGGGGGCGGGGCCGCCTTCTCCT
>SJYT01056686.1:37501-58914 GCA_006410635.1 Cephalophus harveyi
GGGATTGGGGGCAGGAGGAGAAGGGGACGACCGAGGATGAGATGGCTGGATGGCATCACGGACTCGATGGACGTGAGTCTGAGTGAACTCCGGGAGATGGTGATGGACAGGGAGGCCTGGCGTGCTGCGATTCATGGGGTCACAAAGAGTCGGACGCGACTGAGCGACTGAACTGGACTCAACGGGATGAGTGTGTAGGAGGCAGGTTTCAGGCAAAGCCCACTTGGCTGCTTCTCTTCCGGCCGCAGTTGCTTTGCCTCATCTTCGGCTCACTTGCCTCTGTAACCGGCTCGAGGCCCTCCGAGGCTGGGCCCAGGCTGAGCAGTGAGCTCGCTGGGCACGTGTAGGTCTCCCTCCGCAGGCCTGGGCCCCATGCCCCCAGCTACACTGCGGTGACCAGGAGAAGACCCGGCCTCACCCCGGAGCCTCAGTCTCCCAGCGCCTGAATCCACCCTCTTTCTTGTTCCCGAGACAGCCCCTTGAGGGACCAGGAACGCCAGGGGTGGTCCTGTGGGTCAGCTGGCTTCCAGGGGCTGGGAGGCTGAGATGCAGCAGGCCCGCTGGGCAGAGTGGGTGTGGAAGGTGGGGGGGCACCCAGGGAACGGGGGCGGGCACGGCTGGTCTGAGCTCAGCTGAGAAGGGAGGCACCCGGCCCTGCTGGGGTCCAGGGACGCAGCGGGGTCTGCACCTCCCTGAGGACCGCCCCCCGCCGTGGTCACGGCCCGGCCTCATCGGCCTCATTCTCTCCCTCTGTCGGACCATCCAATGCCCAGGAGAGACTGGCCGGCCGCGCGACCAAACCGCCCCTGCCTGCTGCCCTCGCCTCTGCCCGCAACCGCCGGCCCCTCCTGGACCTGGACCCCGTGAGGGCCGCCCCAGCAGCAGAGCCACGCGAGCCCCTCCCTGCCCCCGGGCCTGGTCTGGGGCTCAGACCGCAGTCCTATCTGCATGGCCCGCGAGGGAGGCCCCCAGTAGTGACCAAGGCGGCCCGGTGCCCGCGCTCTGAGCCGCCCGCCTCCTCTCAGCCGTCCTGGCAGCCCGCTCCCTGGACGCCCCGGGCATCGTCAGACGCCGCTGGGGCCACACAGAGGCGGGCCCTCGCCGTGTCCCCTCCCTCAGCGACGCACGTGGAAGCCGCGTCACCACTAGATGTGTATAAGAGACAGCCCCCGCCCTCCTCCAGCGCGCCCCGCGCTTGCGCTCTCACTGCGGCCGGACAGCGCCGGGCCCGCAGGACGGAGGGCAGGGAGGGTGCCAGGGCTGCGATGCGCAGGCAGCGCCCACTCTCCCCCCGTCCCCGGTACAAAGCGAGCAGACCAGGCCTCCTGCTGTACTAATGTATCCATCTTTCAAAAAGAAAGACATGATTTTAATATTACTTAACAATATGTTAAAAAAGTAGCCAGGCAGGCTCCGTGTTAATACAGTTGTACGCTCTACAGACTTCATGGTGTGAGTACTGGTGGGTGTTTGCTCGGAACGGTCTCGTTCTGCGGGGTCTTACACAAGCTGGCTACAAGTCGGGGGTCAGACACGGACGCGCGACGTGGACACTCTGGACAGTGGACTGTGGAGGACGGCGGGCCCGCCCGCCCGGGCCCCCGGTGGCCGCGGGTGGAGCTGGGCGGAGCCCCCCAGGGGCAGGTGGCGGGACAGGGCGAGACGCAGAGGGCCGGCCGCGGGGACGGCTCGTCCGGCCGGCTCACGCACAGACAACACGCACACGAGCTCACAGCGCGGCCGAGCAGCAGGCTATCGTCGGGGGGCCGGGCCCGCCACCGCGCCACCCTCTCCAGCATCCTCGTTCAGTGGGCAGCAAAGGTGGCTTTTTTCAAGCTGAAGTTGGACCAGTTGATGGACAGTCTTTGTCGGGTCTGCCTGGCAGAATCCAAACAGAACCTGGAAGACAAGAAGCCGCACAGTCACGTGGAGGTGGGGGGGGGCGGGCCCGGCCCCCCGACGATAGCCTGCTGCTCGGCCGCGCTGTGAGCTCGTGTGNCTGGCCGGAGCCGAGAGCCCCCACAACCCCCAGCCCGGCTCTCCGCGGGGACCGAGGCCACGGCCGCTGGGGAGGGTGGTCCCCCCTTGGGACACCAGCCAGCGCCCTGGACACCCCTGCGGTTCCGTGTCTATTCCTCTCGGTCTGCAGGGAAAGGGCCCGGCCGGCACCCTGCCCTCCCTTACCCACGAGTCACGAGGGTGTGACGTGAAACACGACTCTGCACCACCGGGACACACACACACTGCCCCCTGCTGCCCTCGGGGCAGGTCAGCACAGCCCGGCGCCCCCAGGCCTGTCTGCTCTGCAGCTCGATCCCAGTGACGGCCAGGTTCTGCACTCAACGAGGGGAAGGACGTTTTCTTTCAGAAGCTTTTGCATCATGTCTCAAATCCTTGCCCTTCCCTCACTGATGTGGTAGCAGGAATTTGAATTAAACCAGAAAATGGTACAGCTGTCCCTCGTCCAGCGGGGGCAGCGTTTCCACCTCATCCAGGGTTAACCTTGGAGCTGTCGCCCAGAGTACTCCGTCCAGGGAGGGGACGCCCCCGGCCAACCTGCCCCCCTTACCCCGGTGAAGGGGTGCACTGTCGCCCAGAACCCAAACCCTGAGTCCAGTGAGTCTGCCTTTTAGAGCTTCCGGAAGCTTCCACCTCTACCGCCTCCTTCGCACGCAGCCAGGGCGCTCAGCGGCCCCGGGCGTGAACCCGAGCAAGGCTCAGAGGCGCTGGCAGCAGCCGGCCCGTCTCCTCCCCCGACACCAACCACTTCCCTCAGGCATGTTCCATGCTGTCATGCAGACACCCGTGTGTGGCTGACTATCCTGTAAAAGCCTGGGCACCCAGCCCCGGGCAAAAAACCCCGCACGGCCAAGCCTGGGCGCGGGGCTGAGCCCCGGACACAGCCAGCCAGCCCGGCCTGGTCACCACAGGCTCTCACGGTTCTCTGCAGGGTGCAGGCGTCCACAGGGGCTGGGGCTGACCTCTCCACTCGGCCGCGTCCTTCACCACCGTGCGCATGCGGTCCTGCTGTGAGGCTGCACCAGGCTGCACCAGGCTGAGCGGACAGGACCCTGGAGGGCGCTCCCGGTGCGGACACGGCGGGCCTGGGCGTGGGATCCCGGGGGCACAGGATAGGCTGTTACAAGCTCAGTGGATCCGCCAAGCTCTTTTCCTCGGGGACACCTGATGCTCTGCTTCTTGCCTGCGGCGGGGCTGGGGCCTGGCCACTCCCAGCACCAGCTGGCTGAGGCCTCCACGGGGAACCCGTCACAAGCTTTCTGGGCCATCGACTGCTTCGTCTGCCCACCTGTCAAGAGGTCTGTCTGTCTTTCCATAACACGCTGCAATGCTTACACATCTTTATATGAATCCTGCGATGTGCTTGCTGCAATACTGTTTTCTCACTTTTTCTATTAAAAAGCAAGTTGTTGATTTTAGTGTAGTTTATCAATCTCTTATTTTATGGTTGGTGGGTCTAAGAAGGGCTTCCCTGGTGACTCAGATGGTGAAGAATCTGCCTGCAATGCAGGAGACCTGGGTTCAATCCCTGAGTTGGAAAGATCCCCTGGAGAAGGAAATGGCTACTCCAGTGTTGTGGCCTGGAGAATCCCATGGACAGAGAGAGGAGCCTGGCGGGCTACAGTCCATGGGGTCACACAGAGTCGGACACAACTGAGAAGCTAAGCCCAGCACATGACACAAAGAATAAACAGAGTGGACACCAGGGGTTAGCAGCCAAGCCGGGGCCCTGCCAGCCCCAAGCCCCGAGCCCGCCTCAAGCCCTGCCCTCCTCACCTCGGAAGGAATCGCCGACCTGGCTTTTTACGCTCATCACCTCCGTGCCTTTCTTTACAGTCCTAACATCTGTGTATGCATCCGTGAACAAGACACTTCATTTCTAAAAATAGACTTCGCCAAGGCGTAACTGACGTGCAGCAAACTGCAGGTAGTGTCTGGGAAATGACCCCACCAGGCAGGACGCAGCACGAGGCCACGCCGCCCCGAGTCTCCTGGCCGCCCGGGCCCAGGCCAGCCACCTGCCGTCTGTCCCCCCACCCCGCCCCCGCTCCCTGGACCTCACTCCAGTGGGGCCTCGGCGCCCACCCTGGGTCTGGCCTCCGCGGAGCGCCTGTGCGCCCCACAGCAGCCCCGGGTGGAGGGAGCGCCGCCTGTCTGTCTGCTCATCGGCATGGCCCTCGGGCTCACTGCCAGGCTGGGGCTGTAAGACTTGCAGGAGCGCCAGGAGCAAGTCCTGGTGCGAGCATCCACTCTCCTCTCCCGTCAGCTTTCCGGGAGCCCCTGGAGAGAGGCCGCTGGGCTGAACGGCAGGCACACTGCGCGGTGCACTCCAGTCCGCCTGACTTCAGGTCCTCGTGACAGGATCATCATGTTGCGTGCCAGGTCTTGTCTGACATGCAGCACCTAAGGCGAGTCCACGGTGCACACGGCTCGGCTCCGTCCCTTTCTCCTGCTGTGACGTTCCTCCCCGGGCTGTATTGCAGGTCCATCCCCACATGCTCCAGAAACACTGCGTTGAATTCCACAGAACCCTTCCTGGGTTTTAAATCTACAGATAAACTCGGGGAAGCGCAACGGCTTAAGGTGCCAGCCCTCCTGGAGCGCGCACACGGAGCCTTTGAGACCTGGGTCTTCCACGCTCCTCTGGGGCCCCCACGGCTCCTGATTCGCAGACACAGCACAGACTTCGGCGCTGTGATGACTGCTGTCTTTATTCAAACTCCGTTTCTGTATTACCAACGTGGAGAGAACAGCAGCTGACTTCGGCACGCGTATCCTACAGCCGGCTCTCGCTACACTGTGCTGCGCGCTCTGTGACTCCCCACACAGACGATCAGCTCGCTCTAAGTGGAAGCCTGCTTCCCTCTGCTCCTGTCCCTCTGTCCGTCCCACGTGCCCGTGCGCAGGGCTGAGCAGCAGCGCTGACGGCAGGTCCGCTCCACAGGTGCTTCCACACTCCTCCCACTTTGGAAGACGCTCCACCCAGGTCTCTCTCTCTGCTGGTGAATCCCTTTTTTCAGACTAAAGATATTTCCTTCCACTGCTTACTGTTTTTTCTTTAATTAATTATAAATGGGTCCTAAGATCTTAGCAAAAGTATTGTCTGAAGCCGCTGAAATGATCGCATGCCTCTTCTTTCATATATTAATGTAGCAAAAAACACTTCCTAATAGTAATTCAATCCTGGAATAAGCCAGTTTGGTCACATGCAGCTTTTTAAAAACACACTGTTGTGACTTGGAATGTGAGTATTTTCTCGACGATTTTGCAGCTGGCATTCAGCCGCTCCTTCTCTCTGGTGCTAGCTTCAGCAGCCTGAGGTCACTGTCGCACTTCTTTCCCAGCGTGAAGGGGGGGCTTCCCTGGGGGTCAGTGCCCAAGACTCTGTTTTTTAATGTTTTCAAAGAATCAGACTGTGGCTCTGCTCATCTCTGGTGCCTACTCCATCATTTCTCTTACGTATTATCGCTTTTGTTTCACTTTCAGTTTATTCTACTGTTGCTTTTCTAATTTCTCAAATGAAATCCTAACTCACTCACTAATTTTCAGGTTTTTACTGCCCAGCTCCAGCATTTCAGGCTTCAGTGGAAGTGCTCTCCAGAGCAAGCCTTCTCTCTAGTTTTCCTGCAGGACAGCTGACTGACAATGTTCGTTCTTCTGCTGTGCACTGAAGCGGCTCAGCTATACCTGTGTGTCTTCTCATCTTCTTTTCCATACGGTTGATCACAGGATACTGCATACAGCTCCCTGTGCTCTGCGGAAGGACCCTGTTCACCAATTCTGCATGGGGGAGCCTGCCCACCCATTCTCTCCCAAACTCCCACTCGGCCCTCCGCAACCTCCCCCGTGGCGACACCAGCTTGCGCGGTAGGCCTGTGACTCTGCTGCTGCCTCACAGACAGGTTCCCACGTGTCGCAGTTTAGCTTCCACACATGACTGACATCACAGGGCACTCGTCTTTTCCCTTCTTACCTCATTTACTAGGATCATCTCTAGGTCCATCCATGCTGCGGCAAATGGCACCATTTCATTATTTTTACAGCTGGTTAATATTCCATTGTGTCTGACTTTTTGTGACCGCATGGACTGCAGCACGCCAGGCCTCCATGTCCATCACCAACTCCGGAGCTCACTCAGACTCACGTCCATCGAGTCGGTGATGCCATCCAGCCATCTCATCCTCTGTCGTCCCCTTCTCCTCCTGCCCCCAATCCCTCCCAGCATCCCAGCATCTGAGTCTTTTCAAATGAGTCAGCTCTTCTCATGTGGTGGCCAAAGTACTGGAGTTTCAGCTTCAGCATCATTCCCTCCAAAGAAATCCCAGGACTGATCTCCTTTAGGATGGACTCCTTGCAGTCCAAGGGACTCTCAAGAGTCTTCTCCAACACCACAGTTCAAAAGCATCAATTCTTCGGCGCTCAGCTTTCTTTATAGTCCATCTCTCACATCCATACATGACTGCTGGAAAAACCATAGGTTTGACTAGATGAACCTTTGTCAGCAAAGTAATGTCTCTGCTTTTTAATATGCTGTCTAGGTTGGTCCTAACTTTTCTTCCAAGGAGCAAGTGCCTTTTAATTTCATGGCTGCAGTCACCATCTGCAGTGATTTTGGACCCCCCAAAATAGTCTCTCATTGTTTCCATTTTTTCCCCATCTATTTCCCATGAAGTGATGTCATGATCTTAATTATCTGAATGTTGAGTTTTAACGGTTAAAAAAGTGAGAGGAGAAAGTGAAAGTAGTTCTCCGAGAAATCAAGAAGCGAAAGACGGTATTCACACCACAATAGACGCATAGACTCCAATAACTGTAAAAGGGACCGTTAGAACTAAGGTCGAACACGATGTAGGTAGGTCGGGTCGCAAAGAGTACTACATGAGACGTACATTCGATTTACTCGTCCCACTGTTCTATGTCGTCGGAACTACCTGAGGAAAGGACTAACCCTTGGTCAGACAACAAGGTACAGGTCAAGATTGACAACGAGACCGCATCAGTTATTTCGTCTTCATCTACAAAAAGACCTTGAGAGAACGAAAAAGGTACTAGGTTGTCTACAACCGTTAAACTAGAGACCAAGGAGACGGAAAAGATTTAGGTCGAACTTGTAGACCTTCAAGTGACTAGTGCAGGATAACTTCGGACCGAACCTCTTAAAACTCGTAATGAAACGATCGCACACTCTACTCACGTTAACACGCCCTCAAACTTGTAAGAAACCGTAACGGAAAGAAACCTTACCTTACTTTTGACTGGAAAAAGTCAGGACACCGGTGACGACTCAAAAGGTTTACACGACCGTATGACCCACGTCGTGAAAGTGTCGTACTAGAAAATCCTAAACTTTGTCGAGTTGACCTTAAGGTAGTGGAGGTGATCGAAACAAGTATCACTACGAAGGATTCCGGGTGAACTGAAGCGTAAGGTCCTACAGACCGAGCTCCACTCACTAGTGCGGTAGCACCAATAGACCCAGTACTTCTAGAAAAAACATGTCAAGACACACAAGAGCGGGGGAGAAGAATTATAGAAGAGGAAGACAATCCAGGGACGGCAAAGACAGAGAATAAAACGGGTAAATAACACAGATTAAGAGACATTTCGGGATTAACGAAAAACATAGAACTCCAACAAAATAATTTGTGCACCCAAATTTTAAGGATAAAGAAGGATTGTTTACCTCGTAAAATAGTTATCCTCGTTTGAAGTTGATAGGGAACACAATTTTATGTAAAGTAGACTCTTATCGTGCCGACCTTGTCGACAGAAAGAGACATAAAGGTGGAGAGAAAAGATTCTTTTGTCGAAAGAAATGAAAACCGGAGCGGCCGCGAAGTACCGACGAGAGGCCGACGCCACTCGTCCCGACGAGGAGCCCCGCTGCAGAGGACAACCCCTCGGGCCCGAGTCCGTCGACGCCCCGGACCCGTGGGTGGCCCTCTACAGGCGGGACCTCCCCTGACTGCGGCAAACACGTGTCTCCACCACCGAGCCCCCAGGGGATCCCCTTGTTCCTTTCCATTACAGTTCAGGTTATTTTCTTGTTTATAGCATATATACGCATTTATGTGTATATACATTAAAAAAACTTAACACAATCTGAGAAACTATATTCTCTCTGCTTACTGCCTACAGTGGTGTTGAGACAAGTGGACTTCGATCATCCAGGTAAAATCTACTGCGCTTTCTCCACACTTGTTTTTTGAGTTTTGATTTTTTTCCTCCTCCTGATTACCAGTTTATACATGTTATTTCTATTAATGTTTGCTATTAAAATTGTGTCCAGCCCGTTTAGGTTCAGTCTGAATGGTAACTACCCTAGCAATTAAAAAGGGGTTGAGGATACTCAGCTCTGATTACATCACCCCGAGCGTTCGTGTTGCTGACGCTCAGCACTGGGGCTCCCTGAAGTACAACGTCAATTAGACATTTATTTACCACGATTTCCCGGGAAGTCTTTCATTCCTTCCTGTGTGTATCAGACTACCTCCTGAGCTCCGTCTCCTCTTTTCTGTGCCTTGCTGTCTGGCGCGTGAGATCTTAGCTCCCCGACAGGCATGGGGCCGCGCCCCCTGCGGCACAAGCACAGAGCTCTGACCACTGGGCTGCCAAGGATCTCCCGATTTCCTTTTTTAAAAGTATAATTTTACAGTTTCCTTTTATTTATTTATTTAAATTTTTTTTTTTAAGAATTTAAAATTTATTTTTCTTCAAATTCATGTCTTGCCTTAAGATAACAAAATGATACCATTTTTTAAATTGTTCTGTTTCTTGCTTTAGCTATGCTTATAGCCACACAGACAAAGATATACAGGTTTACTTATTCTTTTTCTTCTTTTTCACTAAAAAATCATATAAAATTTTATACATTATTCTGAGTCTTTATTTTATTTTATTTTTTTTTAATTTTATTTTTACTTTATTTTACTTTACAATACCGTATTGGTTTTGCCATACATTGACATGAATCCACCAGGGGTGTATATGAGCTCCCAATCCTGGATGCCCCTCCCACCTCCCGCCCCGTATCCGCTCCCTGGGCCACAGTCCCCTTGTAAACAGGTCTCTCTGCAGCACGCTCCCGCAGCCTTTCTTTATCACGGGAAAGAAGAAGTTTGTGGGATTCATAACTATAGACGGACAATCTTTTCTGACACTAAATATTGCTCCATGGTCTCTGATTTCAAATGCCATGTGGAGGAGTGGATTTTTTTTTGTTTATCCTATTGGTATATGTTGTGCTTCTGATTCTGTAGATTCATATTTCTCATCAGTTCTGCAAATCCTCGTCTCTTTAAACCCTGCTTTTATGCCATCTCTCCATCTCCTCTCAGAGGGGCTTCAGTTAGACCTGCGTTAGACTGGGTCTTCTCGTCTCCTGACCCTTCATTCATATTTTCTATTTTCCTTACCTCTTGGTGCATTCCAGCGTACCTTCCAGTTTGTTCATTCCCTCTTCAGCAGTGTCAAATCTATCACCTATCTATCAAGACCTTGATTTTAACAATTCTGTTTTTCACTTCCAGATTTTTATTTTTTCCTAAGTCCTGGGTGCCTGACAATCTTTGTTTATAATAAGTCATCTATGATTATAAGCTGCATGAATCCTGCAGGTCCACCTTGGGGAAACTTTCCTCCAAAGCATCACCAACATCCAAGAAATGCCCTACTATTCCATTCCCTGCCCTCCAGAACCCAGCTTCAGGGCAAACTGTGGAAGAATTCAACAATGTAGCTGCACTTTCCTCTGGACTTTGTACAAACACGTTCATCTCATCTGAGAATGGCAGCTCCACGTCTGCATCTGACTCCTGATCCCTTTGTTTCATTTTATGTCTTTAGAAATAAAAGTTGTGATAAGAGGCATCCTTATTAATGTTACTAATCTCAAAGAATAGCTTTTAATGTTTCACCATTAAGTATAACATTCACTGTATTTGATGGATACCCTGCATCATGTTAAGGATGTGCCCTTCTGTCCTAGTTAAAGCGTTTTTATTGTGAATGCTTAACTTTAGCAAATGCTTTATCATCTCCTAAGAGTTAAAGCACACACACACACATTATACAATAAACGTAGTTTTCAGAAACACTTAGAATTTCATATCTCAACTATGAATTAATGACAATGGAAACTGCTTCTTTTCTGAGTGTGTATGTGTGTGTGTTTTTTGAAACAAAGAATTAAAGTACTGCTAAATAAAGAACAAAGCACTTTTAAGAAAAAAATTTCTTGCCGTAACTCAAATAGACAAAATATTACTGAAATTATGACAAACATTATTAAACATGTCTGCATATCAGAAAAATGGAATATATTATCCAAAACGTTACTTTTCACCTTAAGAGCGTGCCCTATTCCAACACCAGCACACATAAAGATCAGTGGGAAGACCTGTGAGAACAGAGGCGTGGACCCACGGCCCCCGGCGACGCTGCGGTCGAGGACCACTGTGAGATGCCCTGTGACACCGTGAACCCAGCCCCACACCCACGGGGAAGGGGGCGGTGGCCGTGAGGGCAAGGAGGCCAGCGCCCGTGCAGGGGTGTGGGTGGGGCGCGGCACAATGGCCAGGCTGCGGGGCCGCTGACACGACCTCTGCCCCAGACTGAGGGCAGTGCTCGGGGAGGGGCATGCACGGCACGCGGACCCCCTGCGGCCTCCGACGCCAGGCCTAACCCTTACCTTTTGAAATATTCCACTTCCCTCTCCGTCTCATCCATGTCCACACTGTCTAGGTCGATATCTTTAGGCAGAAAGACATCATCTGCAAAGTGAAAGAGGTAAGTCAACTAAACAGCAGGCCATCTTACCAGACGCAGCAAAGCATCTGGCTTTACTTCAGCCACTTCACAAACTAACAACCTTTTCCAGGATGAGATTTTGCAAAGGGCCAGAGGTGGGCGGACACCACTCGGGCGCCTGGCAGCACCCGACTGTGGGATGAGCCGACTTGTGTGGAGTGAAGGCCCCGCAGAGGCGGCACAGGGGCTGCGGCCTGGGGAGAGCCCTCGAGAGGCCACGCTCCCGGTCCCAGGTCCCCGCTGGAGGGGCAGGGGCAGGGCTGCCAGCAGACGCGCAGCACGTCTGGGCCCTGGACCCAGCCTCTGGAGGAAGCCGGCTCTCCCGGGCCTTCGGCTCACTCGAGCACCCACCAGAGTTTATCATCAGCCTGAGGCTGTCCCAGCCAAAGAGCAAGGCTCTCTTTCAGCCTGCAGGTGCAGAGCCCTCTTTGGAGACAGGTTACAGCAGGCAGCCTCGGCACCCCTGGGGTCCTTGACTCCCTCCTCTGCTTTGCCCCCAGTCCGGGGCCTGCAGGATGTGGTGCGCTTCCTGCCTGAGCTCAGGTGCCAGAGGCTCCATCCGTGCACACCTGCACACTGTGGGCGCTGGTGGGGGCGTGGTGCCCGCGCACCAGCAGGCTCCAGCCAGAGACCGCTCTCCAGGCCTCCGGCGCACACCTCCCGCCAGCACTGCCGGGGGGACCCCGTGCTCAGGGACGCTGTGCCCGAGGAGAGACGCAGTGAGCCAGGAGGTTTATAAGAGTCAAGAAAATGACGACTTGGAAAGCCCAATCGCAAGCTGTTCCACAGATATGATAATTCCAGAAGAAGAGCAGCTTCAACCACAAAAAAAAAAAAAACACAGCAGGAGGCGGGTCTGCCAGGGACGCTGCCTGTATAAAGTGATTTCTGATACTCTTCTGATCAGAACGGACAACCAGGGTCAAAAATCGTGGTGTAAGGAAAAAGTAGGATGAAACTATAGCCAGGTTCAGTATTGGCTGACATTTTTTTGCACAAATAAACTGTATTAACCAGAGTGGAGAGAAAGTTGACCTAAGACAGTCCAGGCCTGGCTGGCTGCTCACGTGCAGACCACGGAAACCGCACGCTTCTCTGGAGCTCGCAGCACTGCCCCGGCCCTGATGGAGGACACGCCCCCAGAATCTCTGCAGGAGGCGGGCAGGCCTACGAGCACCACATGCTCCGACGACAAAGCAGACACAGCCAAGAGTGGGGCGAGAAGGGACGGCAAAGCGGGGAGCGGAGCGGAGCAGGGCCACGCCCACCAGGAGCAGGGCGGGGCCTGCGGGGCGGGGCGGGGCACCGGCAGAGCGCCCCAGGTGTTCTGAAACAGGGACACTCAGGGAAGCAGCAGCAGCGCGGACTTGGCACCCAGAGAGGGGACACACACAGGAAACAGCCCTAATAATCACTCAGTCATGTCAGGGCTGTCCGATCAGTACACGCTCCTGCGGTGCGTAAGACTGTCCATACGGCTCACACAGCAGGACTCAGGTGTCTAAGATGTATGCAAGGGAAAGACCTAAAACCCAGCGACTCAGAAAGGCCAGAAACGAAGGGAGGATGACAAAGGTGCCTGCCAGGCAGACAGAAGCAGAGCGACAAAGGAGAAGTCAGGCCAAGAGCAAGGAGCACAACAAAAAGGAGAACTTGAATAATAAAAGCCACGATTCAGTAAGAAACCGTTAGGGATGTGCACCAAGTAACACAGAAACTGCCTTTGGAAAACAAAACACAGGGAAAAGACCTCGATAATAAATAACAGAATATGGATTAAGAGGGCAAAAGCCAAGAAAGGTATGGAAGACTTGAACATAATTCAAAATATATCATGGATATAAACATATATTTAGATATAGTTTTGTTACCATGAAAACAGAGAAAATATACTTTTATCTCAAATGCACACAGAGCAATCACAAAAACTAGTCACAAAGATAATACCAGTAATTTAAAATTACCAGTAATTAAAAGCAGAAATATAAACAATACTCTCGAATCACAGAGTCCAAAACCTAGAAATTATTAATATAAGAGAGGTTCTCCCATCTGGAAATCTACTACTACGAAAGGGGGTAGAAACTACATGGAAATTACTGAATTTCTAAAAAAGAAACCAAGTGGAAACATTATCTGATATGAGATATACTTAGAGGGAAAGTTCAGAGAAAAATTTTCAGAGAAAAATTCAAAGTGTTACTTTGATCAATAAAACTGAAAGAATGAAAAGAAATGAACTCAATTCCCAAGTGGAAAAGTTGTAAAGAACAATGAAGTGAAACAAAAAAAAGCACAGGAAAAAAAGATAGAAATGGAAACTAATGCAGCAGAGGAAAGAATAAAAATATACCTAATTACTAAATCAAGAGCCTTTTTTTAAAAAAACATTATATAGATAAACTATTTTAGAGTCAAACACAATAGGGAGAAAGGAAGCACAAATATACAACACAGGAAATGATGAGAGGAAAACCAGCATTAAAAGACATTTTTTAAAAAGAATGCACTTTGGGCACATCCATGGTGGTCCATTGGTAAAGAATCCACCTTCCAACGCAGGCGACACCGGTGCGAACCCTGGTCGGGGAGCTAAGATCCTACGGGCCTCAGGGCAACGAGGCCGGTGCCGCAGCAGAGACCCAGCACAGCTAGAAGCCAGCAGACAGAAGGCGTGCGCTCCGCAGGCGTCTGTGCAGCCAGGCTGGAGAACCAGCAGGACCGACAGTGTAGCCCAGAAACACAGTCTACAAAAGCCGACCTCATAAAAGACAGGAGCACCTTAACAGACCAATGACCACAGAGGACAGAGAATGCTATCCGGAAACTACCCCGCAAAGAAGGCGCCAAGGCTGCACGGGAGATTCCTCTCAAATCACTAAAACCTTGAACAGTCCCAGTGGAGGGCGAATTTCTCAAGAATACTGGAAAAAAAAAAAAAATCTTCCTAATCCAACTAAGGTCCGTCTAGTCGAGGCTATGGTTTTTCCTGTGGTCATGTATGGATGTGAGAGTTGGACTGTGAAGAAGGCTGAGCGCCGAAGAATTGATGCTTTTGAACTGTGGTGTTGGAGAAGACTCTTGAGAGTCCCTTGGACTGCAAGGAGATCCAACCAGTCCATTCTGAAGGAGATCAACCCTGGGATTTCTTTGGAAGGAATGATGCTAAAGCTGAAACTCCAGTACTTTGGCCACCTCATGCGAAGAGCTGACTCATTGGAAAAGACTCTGATGCTGGGAGGGATTGGGGGCAGGAGGAGAAGGGGACGACCGAGGTTGAGATGGCTGGATGGCATCACGGACTCGATGGACGTGAGTCTGAGTGAACTCCGCGAGTTGGTGATGGACAGGGAGACCTGGTGTGCTGCGATTCATGGGGTCACAAAGAGTCGGACATGACTGAGTGACTGAACTGAACTGAATCATTATGAAGTGCAACAGGTCTAAGGAGAAAAATGTTTAATCTATACAGATGCTAGAAAACCTCTGACAAAAATCAGCTCACTCTTGATAAAATATTTTTTAAAAGTAGGAATTATTGGATATTTTCTTAACGTGATAAACTATATGAACCTTAAAGCCCAAATCTTAATATAGAAATATCAAATGTTTCCAGTAAGTTTAGGAAAGATGCAGTTAAGCAAGAGAAAACGAGGCATAAGAACTGAAAAGTAGAAGTAAAGCTGTCTCCATCTGCGAACGACGACAGAAAAGCTGAGAGAATCAAGACTGAAGGAACTCGCTCGGGTGGAAGGCGGAAAGCTAAGGCGCAGGAAGCAGCGGTTTTCAGGCATGAACACAAAGGCCAGGCGGAGGAGCGTGGGCCGCGGGCACGGCGCGAGCCCAAGGGCCCCATTAAGGAAGGATGAAGAGACAAGCAAGATTCGCTCTAGTGACACACAGTTAACTAAACGTACCCCGAAGCTCGTCTCAATATGGAACCAATGGAACAGCTACACAGAGGTGCCTTGCGTTTCTTCATGCTGGGTTTTAATGGTGTGTATGTTCACGATCACAATCCCCTCAGCTTGCACTTTGAGCATCTCTGCGCTCAGGGGTTTCACATGCCTGGCTACTGCGCTGGATGGTCCAAAGTTAGAACGTAAGACGGCAAAAAACAGCTCATTCAAATTACAAGCAAGGAAGATTAAATACTTAGGAATAAGCTCAATAAGAAATGTGAAAAACCTATTAAAGAAAACTTAAAACATTCCAAAAAAAGATAAAGTGGATTCGAACACATGGAAAAACTCCCCCCGTTCTTGGTAAGGACAAACAACATCATATAAACCAATTCTTCCTAAATTAATTTATAAATTTACCACAGTACCAATAAAGATATCAACAGGGTTTTTCTTTTTTAAGGGAGTTAGGCACATTTATGAGCTTCCCTGGTGGCTCAGAAGTTAAAGTGTCTGCCTGCAGTGTGGGAGATCCGGGTTCGATCCCTGGGTCAGGAAGATCCCCTGCAGAAGGAAATGGCAACCCACTCCAGTACTCTTGCCTGGAGAATCCCATGGAGGAAGGAGCGTGGTGGGCTACAGTCCACGGGGTCGCAGAGAGTCAGACTCAGCTGAGAGACTTCACTTTCACTTTCTTTACTTTCAGGCACATTTACACCAAAGTTCCTACGGGAATACAACCCCGAAAGAACAGCCCGGAGAACACTGAAAGAGGCTCTGAGGGGAGAGGAGCTGCTGCAGCGGCTTGCCCGGCGCACCAGGGCGGGCGGACAAGCAGGGGGCGGAGGCGGGAGCCCAGAGAGGCCCGCCCGGCCCGCGGCAGCGCCCGGCCCGCAGAGGAGCTTTCCAGGAGCTGCGGATGGCGCATCCGGGCGAGGGCGAAACCGGATTCATGCATCACCCGACACACGAGAATAAACTCCAAGCAAACCCACCTGGGAGACTAGCGAAAGCAGTGAAACCATCGAACACGAGGAAAGCTCGGGGCACTCTCTGCCACCTCAGCGCCAGTGCACACAGTCACACCGAGTCACGTTCGCAGTCCCGAGACCACGAGAGAGCAGGGAGCTGACCACTCAGGTGACCGGGAAACCTGCGCGAGGCTAGAACGCGGCGCACAGCCAGAGCCGGCGGCCACGAGGACCCGGAGAAGCGCCTGCAGCCGGCAGCGCGGCCCCGCACGGCAGCCCCGGCACACGGAACTCTCCAGCAAGGACGGAAAAGACCACAACCCAGGGGAAAGACGGGGAAAGGACGAGCAGGAGATGCGCGAAAAGCAGCAGAAAGAGCCCTTAAACCCAGGACCTCGCTGCAGCCCGAGAGAAGGCACACGAGAACCCCTAACAAACGGGTGTCCGGGAGCCTCTCGGGAGGACGGGCACGAGCCCGCGCCCTGCCTGGACGGCGCCCGAGCCAGTGCTCCTCACAGGCAGCGCGCCGCCCGGGGCCCACCGCACGCGCGGGCACCTCCGAGCCCACCCCGCACGGACCCCCAGGCCCAGAGCAGGGCAACACCCTGCACGCGCAGGAGGGCTGCGGGGGGTGCGGCGCCAGCACGGGCGGCCGCAGCGGCGGGGAGAGCCACAGAGACACGGAGGGCTCTGCGCGGTGGGGCGCGCCCTCCTCAGTCCTGCCAGCAACACGCCAGCAGCCCCCGGGGGGGGCCTCCGAGCCGGAAGAGAGAGGAACGCCGAGCCCGACGTCTGACTGAGCAGGGCACACGGGTGCGCACAGCGCGACGGGGCGCAGGGGGTCCTCCTCCAGGGGCCCCTGGACTGAATCTGGGGCATCGAAATAGTGCTGGGAAAGGGGTGCCGCTGACAGCACCAGGTCCCTACAGAAACACGGAGGGAAAGGCGGAGCCACCCGGGGAGAGGGACGGCCCTTCCTGCAGGACGCCGCGCAGGAAATGCAGCAGGAGAAATAAACAGCGGCGTCTGCAAACAGCACCGGAACGCCTGTCTGGGCGAGTGAGGGCTGCTGGCCGCGGACGCTCAAACTAGCGGGTGAGTGCCTGATGCAGCACACGGGGCCCGTCTGCCCCCGAGACACTGGGCCTGAGCACAGGCGGGAGGCGTGGTCCTCACGGAGGAGAGACTGCCCGCCTGCGGCCTGGGAGGCCCAGGGTCACCACCAGGCGGGCACGGTGCCCTTCTGACCGCGCTGCGCCCGCAGACACAGTGCCGCTGCCGACAACACACAGCCTGAGCCCCGCTGTGAGGGAACGGCACCCAGCTGAAACGGCTCTATAACGAATCATCCTGAACACGGGGGGACTGCACTCCTGAGAAAGGCGAGGTCTGAGAAAGGGAGGAACTGACAGGGGCCCGGGGAGGGCCCCGCCCCAGGAGAAACGCGCTGTCCCTTCAAGGGCGCTGCGGGACAGACAGGGCGATGGCAGCGAGGCTGCGGCCCCCGAGGCGGAGGGCGGCCTGTGCGGCGTCGATTCCCTGCCTCTAGCCACCGTCCTGTGGTCCGGAAGAGAGGGCCCTCCTGGAGGAAACACACACAGGCGCGTCTAGGGGGGAAATGGCAAACAACTCTCCTCTGGCTCAGAGGCACAGTCCGGAGGCCAGGAGGATGGAGCCGGTGTGACCGCTGACCTGGGGGTGCGCAGGGTCCTCGCACTCTCCCCGCGGCCGGGGGCTCGGAGGCCACCTCACAACAACCAGACGTGGCAACAGTGCCCACGTGGCCCTGTGCTGGCAGAGCGGCCCCGAGGCAGAAGCCAGCACGTGCCCGCGGGCTGCGCGGCCGGGGGCGATGGTGGGCCCGCACTCACCGATGGAGCTGCTGGCGCGCTCCCCCTTCTTCTTCTTGCTCTTCCTGCCCCGGCCCTTGGGCTGCGGGGACTCCGCGGGCGCCGGCTTGCCGCGTGGCAGGGGCTCGCTGGGCGCGGGGGGCTCTGTGGGGCCTGGGCCCGGCCTCTCCTCGCGGACGTGGTTCAGCTGCTTCCTGTTGTTGTTGTTGCTGTTAGCCTTCGTCTCCTCCCTTCGGTGGCCCGCCAGGGGCGGGAGCTCCAGCACTCTGGCCTTGGGCTCGGCCTGCGGCCGGGGTTGGGCCGGGGCCTCCGTGGGCTTCCGGGCAGGCTCGCCGGCGGCCTTGCTGCCAGGCCGTGGCTTCTGCGGGCCGGCGCCCCCTTTGTGGTGATGCACCATGTCCAGCAGGAAGGAGAGCGGCTCCGGCTGCTCCCCGCCGATCCCCTGGGGCAGGAGCCGCTTGGCCTCCCTGGCGTCCACGGGCTCGGTGGGGTCCGTGTGTCTGGAGGGGTCAGCCCCCGGCCCCGGGCCTGCGTGGTCCGCATGTCTGGAGGGGCAAGGGGATGAGGTCTCAGGGTCTTCGGTCAGCTCCAGCGAGCCGTTGTGGATGGTCTCGGCGCCAGGCGCCGACTCTGTGGCCGCCTGGAAGCTGCCAGCGAGCATGTCCAGCTTGGAGCAGTCCTTCGCGAGCCGGTCCTTCTTCTTCTTCTTCGCAGCCCGCAGGGTCTGGAGCTCCTGCAGCCGCCGCAGCTCCTCCGTCAGCCGCTCGTCCTCGGCCCGCTGCCGCTCCTCGCGCAGGTGCAGGTGGCCCCGGGCCCGCGCCTCCGCCTCCAGGCGCGCCTTTTCCTCCAGCTGCGATGGAAGGGAAGGCAGCGTGAGACACAGGGACACGGGCGCCTGAAGAGCTGAACCGCGCGCTAAGACAGTAAGCTCTGACAGGGACTGTGACAGGCCCAAAACTTAGAGCACGCCCACGCCAACGCGGGGGTGACGGGGAACAAGCGCCCACAGTCTGAGCTGCCAGGGGGTCGGGGGTCGGGGAGCAGAGGCCAAAAGCGGCTGTGCGCCCCTGCCCCCACGGGCCCAGCGTCCAGGAGCGGGCGGAGGACGCAGCTGCCAGCACAGGACGGACCGGGCGCCTTGCGGGCGCTGCCAAGCCCATCCAGCGAAGCCCCTGCTGACGCACCCATGCGGGCCACAAGGACACACAAGAAAACGTGTGCTAAGGAACTAGAAATTCTTTTTCCCACCCTAGCAGGTAGAATTCCCAACTTGTGTTCACTAGCGTGATAAGACAAATGACTTTCTAAAACATTCAACGTGACGTGACAGACAATGCTTCTCTCTGCTGTCCAATTGGCAGGAAATTAATTTTCATTTCAGGTGAAGACTCTATGTTATTAGTGACACACATTCCAAGAACATAAGTGGAAAAGATCCCTGCTGTCTAGCAAACAAATGCCCAGTAAGAGAACAGAGAACAGCTTCTCCATCACGGGCTCCAGTGAGGCCTGTGCTGGGAAAACGCAAAGGTTCTTCTAGACTTCAACACGCTTCACGATATCTCAGAAGGCAGTATTTATAACAGACAACCCATCTTTCTGCTGCTGCCGCCGCCGCTAAGTCGCTTCAGTCGTGTCCGACTCTGTGCGACCCCACAGACGGCAGCCCATGAGGCTCCCCCGTCCCTGGGATTCTCCAGGCAGGAACACTGGAGTGGGTTGCCATTTCCTTCTCCAATGCATGAAAGTGAAACGTGAAAGCGAAGTCGCTCAGTCATCCTGTCTTTCTACAAAACTTAAATATAAAATTAGGCTGAAAATGCAATGACAGATTTTCAAATAATCTCAAGTAAAGATCGTTCAAAACTCCTGCTGCCTCTGTCAGGGAAGCGGCACCGAAAGCGTCCCCAAGGGGCCCCACCGGCACTGCGCCCCCGCCACACAGCAGCCGCAGAGCGCCGAGCTCGGGTCACCCTGAGAAACGGGCGGGCGGAGGCACACAGGTGAGTGGGCGCCGGGGGGTGGCCAGTGCCGAGCCTGGAAGGATGCAGCCGCATCTGGAGTCAAGCCACCCGCACCGAAAGAGGACGGGGGCGGGGGGCAGCCCAGACACCACCTGACTGAGCCAACGCTTCGGGGAACCCAGCGGGAAGTGGATCCCTGGGACCCCCACACCGCAGCGCTGCTGGGCAGAGGACACGCCTCCCATACCAGGTTTGCGACAGGAACAGGCCTGTCCCTCCAAGGCCCCCATCAGGCCTGGGGTCAACCCAGGCCTGTCTCAGGACCCGGAGGCACGCTGCCCACAGCAAACCTGCAGCATGCAGTCGCGGCTGCCCCCGAGTCACTGTGAGCGACACCGGAAGCAAAGCCCACACAAGTGGCCCAACCCGTGGTGGGCAGGCCTCTTCACCTCTCACAGGCGCACTGGCTCCTCCCAGAGCAGCTCAGCCCACGGTCAGAGTCTGCGGCCTGACGAGCCCCCCGTGGGCACTGCCCACCCGCCTGCTGCGGGGCTCAGGGAGCCAGGCACCAGGAAGGCCCTCGAGAGAAGTGGACAGGCGGGGCAACTACCAGAAGGGCCACTCCCTTCACGCAGAGCGCTGGTGTGCCGGCTCAGAGCAAAGGCCGCTCCTTACCTGCCGTCTCTACCGGCCCGCAGCGCCCCTCGCCCTCGACAACCGAGGGCCCCTGCCTTGACTTTCCTGGGGCAGACGCGCCTTCAAGAGGGGCGGGCCCGCTTGCCATGCCGGCAGCACAAGGACCGGGGGCTGGTGTGAGTCCACGGCTCGGGGGGGACACGTTGTCCCGCTCAGGCTGACGGAGACCCCCGGGGCTCCGGGAGTAACGTGGGCGCCCGCACGCCCCAGGCCCGCCCTGCCGTTTACCTTCCTCTGCTTGTGCCGAGCGCGCTTGGCGGCCCGCGTACTGCTCACGGGCTTGGTCTCCGAGCTGTTTATGAACTGCAGCAAGTCCTCCACCCGGCGATGGTCGACCACACTCTCCCGCTCCGAGAGCTGGTCCGCCTTCTTCGGCTGCTCTTCCTTCCTCTTGGTCAGCCGTAAACGGAGCTTTTCCCTCATTTCCGCGTAATTTCTACTTGTGGGTGCAGCTGGAGGCTAAGACAGAGGAAAACACGGCTAAACTCAAGTTTTAGTGACTGTGAAAGTGACAGATTTCAGGCCACAGCATTAAAAAAGGATTTTTCATATTACTCAAGTACCCCATGTATGTCAGGAAAAATAAATAAAAGAAACAAACGGCAAGAAGAAGAGAAGCCTTTCATCACCAATTACCCAAAGCTAGTATCCTGGCATTGACCTGTCGGGCTCCACAGTCTCAGGGAAATCGGGCAGAGGACGTACGACTATGCACACAAATGGTTATCTTCAAACTAAAAAGGCAACGACCGTCACACTGCCTGATCCACTCTTAACGTGACGGAGTTTGACTACCTTTTCACGGCAATAAATGGGTTTATAGTCTTTTTTCCACATCCACTCACAGGCTTCCTTTCCAGTGGACTACTAAGGCCCCCCTCGTCCAAGGTAAGGAGCAGCGGCTGTGCTTTGCTGAAACAGCCATGAAGAGATACCCCACACCCAAGGTAAGAGAAACCCAAGAAAGATGATAGGTGGTCCAAGAGGGCATCAGAGGGCAGACACACTGAAACCATACTCACAGAAAACTAGTCAATCTAATCACACTAGGACCACAGCCTTGTCTAACTCAATGAAACCAAGCCATGCCTGTAGGGCAACCCAAGACGGGCGGGTCATGGTGGAGAGGGCTGACAGAACGTGGTCCACTGGAGAAGGGAATGGCAAGCCACTTCAGTATTCTTGCCTTGAGAACCCCATGAA
>SJYT01056686.1:66109-79163 GCA_006410635.1 Cephalophus harveyi
CGGGCGGGGGGCGGAGCGCGGGGAGGGTCTGTGGCCCTGCTCCCAGGGGCGCCGCGTCAGGGCCGGAGCTGGGCTGAGCTCTCCTCCCGTCCCAGCCTCTGGGCTGCAGGGGCTAAGGGGTGCACGGGCCAGCTCGCCCCCTCCTAGCTGTGTGACCTCAGGCACATTCCTCAATCTTTTTGCGTGTTAGTCTTCTCACCTGTAGTTTGGAAACGCCCAGCTCCCGGGGACGAGGTAAGAATTAAACCCGCCAGTGCGCGTGGGGTCTTCAGTGTCGCCTGGCCCAAAGGGAGCGCCTCCTGAGCGCTAAGAGGGGGTCCCCTAGACACAAGCCAGCGCCCCCGCCCAGCTCAAGGTGCTGCTGCCCTCTGCCGGGGCCGGGGCCGGGGCCGGGGCCCGGGCCCTTCCGCTCGGGCAGCTGAGCAGCCTAGCACACCACCGACCCTCAATGGGCTCGGGCAGACGAAGGTGGAGGGTGAGGCGGGAGCAGATTCGGGACTTGACGGGGAGGAGCACGGCACCAGCCCCCCAGCACCGTGGCGGGAGCCTGACCTGCTGACCTGGCAGGAAGTCTCGGGGGCAAAGGGCAAGGGCAAGGGCAAGCAAACTCCCAGCAGGCCTCAGTCTCCACGGAGCAGGGACGGAACATGAGGCACGGACAAATGGGAGGCCTCAGTGCTGAAGGCCCCGGGGCGCGCAGAGCCCGCCGGCAGGTGGGACAGCCTGTGCCTGCGGTGAGGCTGGCTGGCTCAGGACGCAGACTCACGCTGAGCGCTGGCAAGCCCCTTGAGAGCCTGGGGACAGCGAGCGCCGCCTTCTCCCCGAGAGCTTCCGCTGACGGCCTGCACCACGCCACCCATGCCTCTCCGGTTTCTGCTCGGCCATCAGCACTCTGCCCCGCGCCACCTCTCTGCAGGCCCACCCACAGGCTCCCGGGCTGGGGTCTCCCCTCAGGGCCGTCTGTCTGCACTGCGGCTACAGCTTCTATCGAGGTCCGCCACAGCGCTTTGAGTTTTCAAATGTGATCACGGTTTTGTCTTCTTTTTAGACAATGAGATTTCTGAAAGCAAGGGCTGGGAGTTCTGTCTTCCTTTATCTAGCAGGCAGCACCGGGCCTGGCACAGCCTGCTGTTCAGCAAATGCTGAGTCGAGTACAGACTGTAACCACGGAGCTGTTACATGGAGACTTAAGCTAGGGATGCTGTATGTCTGGTTCAGAAGACCATGTATGCAAAACAGGAGGTCCAGTGGTGGAGACCAAGGGCAGCGGGGGGGCTGCACCTGGGTGAAGGCGTCTGCACAGAGGCCTGCCCACCTCCAGAGCCAAGGGCTTCCTTCAGGAAGAGAGGAGGCACCTGTCACCAGACCATCTGGGGGCCACACCACCATGAAGACATGAATGATGTAAAGCACGTGTGGATAACGCTGTTAAATTACAACACTGATTTCAATCTTTATACAAATCCATATGGCTTTAAGTTACAGAAGTTCTGATGTGTTCTTTGAGACAAAATGGATTCACAGGAAAGCACAATTCTGCTCTAACTGGAATCCCAGCCACGCTGACTGATGACTTTAGCAAAGCACACTTCTGAATTTACGCAGGAGTCGTGAGACCCAGCCTGTCCTGCACGGAGCCCAGAGCCCAGGGAGCAGTGGATGGAGCCCCACGCGGGCAGCAGCTGCTGCCAACACCCAGCGCCCCAACAGAAGGGCTGCCAAGCGCCCAGCGAGCAGGGGCGAGAGGCACTCGCCACTGGGCTTCTCCTCAAAGGCTCCTCAGTGCTCCTGCGAGAGGAAGAGGCAAAGGCGCCACTCTCCTTTTGCTATTTCTTAGCCCAGAACTGGACTCAGTAACACGGGCCGCAGCCCCGCCACGACCGGCAGACGGCGATCAGCTCACGCCCCTCTCCCCACGCAGTCTTCTCCCTCCTCAGACTCCAGCGGAGCGGACACTTGCCCCCGCGTAACTCTGCGAGCCACGTCCGCAGCGGCTGCACACGAGGTGCCCGGTGGGGGGGTGAGGGGCGTGCACGCCCACGGCCATGCGGGAGCCCGCCCCAGGCTCCCTCGATGCGCTGAACTCACCCACCGCTTCCAGGCCACCCCGTGCTCCTGTGGAGGGCCCGAGACAGCGCTCCACCTGCGCTCCAGTCCTGTCCTAAGGGGGCAACTGCTTCTTGACACATTTTCCAGACAGGAAGGACACAGCATGTAAAGCTGGGGCCTCAAGCTCAGCCTCGGGTCAGCGGCAGGGGAGGAGCAGGTGCATGGATGCAGACTCTCCTCTCTCAGGTGGTGAGTCCTCCCCCGCTCTCCTTGGGTTTTATACGTCGAGGGGAGACATGTCCCAGATCCCAGACAAACGGCACAAGACACCTCTGTAACCAGGTGCTGAGCTACAGAGAAAGCAAGGGAAACCGTTCACAGGGAGCTGGTAAGAACACGGCAAGAAGAACCGGCCCCAGCGGAGGTGCAGGAAGGGATGGGAGCCCTTCAGGCGTGTGCACCGAGGTGACAGAGATGAGCAGACGGCCCTGCAGTCCCACGGGAGAAGCAGAGGCAAAGGGAGCTGGGGGGTCCGGGGGCCAGGGCATGAGCAGCACCTCCACGCCAGCAAGTGGGGCCCCCTCCCGAGGAAGCACCCCTATTCAGGGTCTGCTGAGCATGCATGATCTCACGATAAAAAGGGTTAGAGCTTCACAGCTTCATCCAAACACAGAGTAACTATGTGTGAAATGCTCACGGAAAGGAAAGATGAAAGAAAAGGTGATCGAGGAACAAGAGAACATAGACAGTTTCTAACACATTTGAAAAATAAAGCTCAGAAATAAGAATTACAAGTAAGATTAAAAATTCAAACTTAAGGAGTAGGTTAGACACAACAGGAAAACCACCAAACTGGAAGAGTGATCCAACAAGAAGGTCTCAGAATAGGAGGTGATCAGGCTGGGAGGGACCATGGGTACACAAAGCAGGATGAGAAGGTCTGGCCAGAGGTTCAGGAAGAGACAGGAGAGCAGCGGACGGGGAGACCATGAGGCAGGCCACCTGAAGCTCCTCAGGTGCCGCGGACAGGAAATGTGGTCAGCATGCAAGAACAAACTGGTGCCGTGAACAGAGAGACTCTAAGAAAGAGTCAAAAAGAAATGCTAGAAATAAAAAACGTGGAGAGAAAAACCAAGACTTGGCAGACTGAATACAGCCAAGAAAGGAATCCGTGAGCCTCAAGATACGACGAGAGACTCTTCAAACTGAGATGCGAAGAGAAATAAGAATTTAAACAAACAAAATCCTCCAAAAACAGCACCAACAATGACAAAAAAAGAGAACAGAATGTCCAAGAATTTGGGGCCCTCTCAAAAGATGCTCCACACAGGGCTGGAGTCTGCAGGTGCAGAGCGGCCAGGGAGGAGGCCCGGAGGAGTGGCAGCCAAGGGCGCCCCAACTCTTGACCGGCACCAGAGCAGGCCAGGAGGCTCGGAGGGCGCCAGCAAGACCCCCACGAGGCCCCGCCCGGGCGCAGCACATCCCCGCTGCAGGAACCCAAGCCAGAATCCTGGAAGCAGCCTGGGGGCGGGCTGAGGGGGACACACCCTGTCCTACAAAGCAAGGGACACAGCCACAGAAGACATCTCACTTAAACCACGCAAGCAGGAAGGGAGTGGGGTTAACCAGGTGCTAAGTGTTCAAAGGAAGAAAAAAAAAAAAACCAACCTAGAATTCTGTATCCAGCGAAGTTATCCTTAAAAAATGAAGGAGAAATAAAGACTTCTCAGAGAAACAAACACTGAGGGAATGCTTCTCCATCAGACCTGCCCTGCAAGAAATGTTAAAAGATTTTCCTCAGGAAGAAGGAACATAATATAGGTCAGAAACTTGGACCTACATAAAGGAAGAGAGCGATGGAAAAGGAATAAACACAGCGAAAATAAAACCTCTTATTTTTCTCACTGTTAATTGATCATAAACAAAAAAACTTTGCAGGAATAATAGTAACAATGTACCAGGTGATTAATGCGGGATAAATGAAAATGACTGCAACGTCACAAGGGACAGGAAGGAGGAACTGGGAGCAGCCTGTGACAGGCAGCTCAGCTCCATACAACGTGGAGGAGTAGTGTTGGAAGCGGCCCTAGTTCAGTCAGAAGGTGCTTTCTAATACAACTGCTAAAATGGAAAAGAGGTGTAATTGATATGCTAAGAGGAAATAAAATGAATCAGAAAATGTTCAAGTGAGAGTAGAGAAAGCAGAAAAGGGAGCCTCTGGCAACAAATAGAAAATAGTTACAAACATGGGTATTCATCCAAACACATTAAAAAAAAAAGTGAATGGAATAAATATACCAATGAAAATACACAGATGATCAGAATATATTAAACAAGAAGCTTCCCCCAGCCCTCAAAGCCCCAAGACCCAAGGATGCCTGTCGACAAGACAGCTGCTGTGAGTAGCAAACGCAAATCACCCCAGGCAGCGCTCAGCGAGGCCGCAGGAGCCACACGACCTGCAGACAGCCCAGGCTGCAGCGCGGGGAGCCATCCCCCAGGAACCGAAGGGCCGGCCCTCCAAGAGCACGTGAGAAGCCCAGACACACGAGCGTCTAACAGCAGAGCACCAAACTGCGTGGCGCAAGCCTGCTGGGTCTGCAGCAGAGCAGGCGGACCGGCCGGGAGCTGCAGCCCCCGCCCTCAGCAGCAGGGGCGCAGCGGGGGCCAGCGAGCACACTCCTGCACCCCACACCGCCAGCCAGCCGCTGCCTGCCGCACACAGAGCAGCAGCCCACCATTCGCCCTAAGGAACAGAGAGCACCGGCCAAGACGGGCCCCACCGGGCCCCACAGCAGCTCCGAAAGACTAGAGGTGCAGGGCACGCCCTTAGACCAGAAGGGAACTGAAGCAGAAGCCAGCAACAGAAAGACAGCTGGAGAACTCCCGAATGTGTGGAAACTGAATTTCCCGTCACTTCAATTTTTTTCTTCAGTATTTCATCACTATTTACCTCCTGCAACTACTTTTAATTTTCAAGTAACATTACTCAACATACAAATTATAAACATATCAGTGGTAATGAAGACTTCTGAAAATGGAAAGTCTTCAAGTCTAATCTCAAGAAAATAAAATTTTAACAGTACCCATTCCAAACGTTTTAGGTACTATTTTCCCACAATGGCAAAAGTATGAATTAATTACAACTAGAGTGACATAGTCTTAAAGGCGACAACTAACCAGAGCAGAAACTCCTGAAAGCCCTGATGCCGCAGGAAGAGAAGCTGGTCAGGAGAGCCTCGGTGGGCACAGCGGCCCACACCTGGGGCTGCCCCCGCCTGCACGGGGCAGTCACCTCACTGAGAAGCCTGCTCTGACGGAGCTGAGGACAACCGTGTCCTTCCACTACAGCGCAGTCCTCCTCCACCAACCCCTGGAGGGCTGGGCACGCCCTGTGCATCTAGGCACAGACGGAGCCAGAGCCGCGACTAAGTCACACTAACTCAAAGAACACACGCCTGCTCTGCAAAGCCTGCAAGTGGCAGCGCAAGGCTGTGCGGAGAAGCGCTTCTGCACCAGGTACAAGCCGAGCACTCTGGCAGACGCATCTCGTTCCTCCAAGTAACCAGCACCCAGCTAGTGTACTTTAATTGTGTCAGTGAATCATCTTGGCACTAACAGTGAGTGGCTGAAACACAGCCTCACCGCTGCTCCTCTGCGGTGCCTTCGACCCATGAATCTTTCCCATCCACCTACTGGATTACAGTTCAGAGGTAACAGACAGACAGACTGCGACCCAGATGATGCTTTCCCCCCTTTATCCTTCTATACACGCTGATAACATCCTGAGAAAAGGCCAAAATCCAGGGGATAACTCAGTTTTAACTAGAGTGGGAATAATAAATTTCACTACTTTACCTGAAGATTTTTAGGAACTAATTCTTGCATAGTTTCTACCAGCACGAACATATGAGAGAACACTCTACACCCTCTTCTCCAGGTGGTTCCCTAGGGACTAGGAAATGGAGCTCTATTTAGGTAAGAACAAGGAGCAAAGAGCTCCCAAACTCATTTGCTCACCTGAGGAAAAGGTTGTCGGATTGGGGGCGGACCATACAAACAGCCTGGCCTTGAATACAAACGTGAATATGCTACTTAAAATGACCCAGTTAACAAAGGTATCATCAAGTGTTTCAGCAAAGAGTCAGAGAGTGGAAGTCCCTCAGTCGTGTCTGACTCTTTCCGACCCCATGAACTACAGAGTCCATGGAATTCTCCAGGCCAGAATACTGGTGTGGGTAGCCTTTCCCTTTGCCAGGGGATCTTTCCAACCCAGGGACTGAACCCAGGTCTCCCGCACGGCAGGCGGATTCTTTACCAGCTGAGCCATGAGGGAAGCCCAACAATACTGGCGTGGGTAGCCTATCCCCTCTCGGGTGGATCTTCCCGACCCAGGCATCGAACTGGGGTCTCCTGCATTGCAGGCAGCTTCTTTACTAACTGAGCTATCAGGGAATCAATAGTCAACCTAATAAAATTTAAGCATAAATTTGAGTGGTTACCAAGCACTTATTATCACAGAACATAACAAACGGAGGATGCTCTATAATAAAGCCGCAATTATCACGTGGTGCCCTCCCCAGCAGACAGACAGCAAACCCCAGTGAGGGGTGATGAGCGGCCTGACAGAGCCCCTCTCACGCCGCACGCTCACTTTCTATCACTCTAGAGAGTCACTGTCTGTGAGTAGAGTTTGGGGAGAGTTCTATTTTTGACTGATTAAAGCTAATAACATTAGCCAGAATAACTGATAAATTAAAATTTATGACATGAATCAATAAAAGTAAGTTCAAAACAGCTAGTGAGGCAAAGCTATCTAAGGTACAAAGAAGGAAACAAACCTAAGGATCTCACTGCAACGCCTAAGGCGCTCAGCACGAGCCTCAGGCCCTCTGACAGGAGGCGGTGCATGCCACCCTTCCCAGCCATCACCCCTCTGTCCTGCCAGGCCTGCCCGGCTGCCCCCAGCCCCTCACTCACCTGCTGGCAAGCCTCCGCGGCACGGCGCCCAGGGTCCCTCCTTCAAGCTTGCGCCTTTCTATGTAACAGTCCTTCAAGAAGACTGTCATTTAAGACCCTGTGGAGCCCGAGCAGTGTTAGAGGACTCGTGCTACGTTCAAGCTGTGTTACCCGCCACCACCAGGCCCTGAAAAGCTGGGGAACTGGGCTGCTCTCTGGGTGGGCAGAGGCCCTGCGGTCCCCAGCTCAATCCATTACACCAGCACCACTCTTCACATCCTGGTCAATTCTAAGGAATGAACTACGACGTCCACGATTGGTTTTACAAGTGTAAAGGTTCAGAACTCCAGGAGGTTACGATATCACGGTAAAAGGAAACGTCTGCAGACCCTCTGATGAGCGTGGTTGCTGCCCCACACAAACCGTCACTTCACAGGTCTGTCTGTTCAAACACGCTCTCAAGGTCTGAGTGGCGCGTGAGGGCCCCGGCCCCTTCTGCACACTCACCTTACTGTGTGTGAAGGGGGGCGCTGTGTACAAGGTGGGGTGGATGAGAGGGCGAGGCAGGTGTGGGACGGCGTGCACGGGTGCGTGCCCATGGATGTGGGGGTACAGGTGCAGTGCCGGGTGTGCGGGCTTCTCGGGGCTCAGAAACTGGTGCCCGGGAGGCAGGGCGCCAGCGGTCATTGCTGACGGCGTTAATCCAGACGCCTCTTGTTTACAAACATGGCATTCACAAGTGTTTGGAGCTTGTTCTGTCTAAAGGGAAAGGAAAAAAAAGAGTATTTAGTGAGTGAGCACTGAGTATTGAGGGAAACAAAGAACGATATGGACTGAATGAGCCAGCCACACAGCAAATACAAAGGCAGCGGCCCATCCCGACACCCCGGGTAGACGGGTCCCTCCTTGCGAGGTGAACGAGGGCCCCCAGGACTGGGACTGAGAGGCCTGGAGAGACAAGGCGTGCCCACCTCATCCCGGCCGGGCGCCTGCCGGGGCGGCAGCCTCACCCGTCTGCATCCCGCGCCTGTCTGAGCAGGGCCGCGGGGTCTGCAAGACGGCAGAGTGGAGAGAGGGAGCTGGGAGCAAGGACAAGGAGAGCACTGGCGCCAGCCTCCGCTGGGCTCATAGCACTCAACGGGCGGCTACACAGAGGTTCTTCCAAGTGCACCAGAGACAGGACTTCGGGCTAAGGTGCAACGCAGCCGTCGCTGACTCTTCTCCCTCAAGACAAGCGCAAAACTGAACACCGCGGTCAGAGGCAAGCGTTCTTAGGCTGGGAATCAACCAAACGGAGAACACACTGAGAAGGGTTTACTCACGGAGACCCGCTAGAACCTCTACTTAAGCACAGAGGCGTCTAGCTTTCTTGCCCAGGGCTCTTTCCCATCCCCAACTCCCTATACCCTTTAAAAACTAACTAAAAAACAAAACAAAAATAACATAATTCAAGAATTGATAGCAAGATTAAAAATGGTACTCTAAAATTTTCCTATGAAAACAGGAAGTAGAGACAGAGATACAAAAGCATGAGACACAAAAACGACCAACAAAGTGGGGGCTGAGAGCACCCCCCCCACTGACCCCGACTGTGAGCGGGGGGGTAGAGCACCCCACCACCGACCTCGACTGTGAGCGGGGCTGAGAGCATCACCCACCACCGACCCCGACTGTGAGCGGGGCTGAGAGCACCACTCCCACAGACCCCAACTGTGAGCAGGGCTGAGAGCACCACCCCCACCGACCCCGACTGTGAGTGGGGCTGAGAGCGCCCCCACCAATGACCCCGACTGTGAGCGGGGGGGGGGCTGAAAGCACCCCCACCACCGACCCCGACTGTGAGTGGAGCACTCCAAACGAGAGGCAGAAACTGGCGGACAGGGTAAAAGTACAAGATCAAGCTAAAAGGCTGAAGAAAAAGACACAAAGAAGCTAAAATTAAAAGGGTAAAAATTTATAAAACATGCACATAGTAACCCGAAGACAGCTGGAATGGCTGTATTAATATTAGAGAAAATAGTCCAAGATAAGAAATAACAGCAGGGAGATATTTCACAGTGACAAAAGGGCCAATATATTAGGGAGGCAGAGCAATAATTACATGGCTATACATTCAACAACACTGTCCCAAAATGCATGAATCAAAAACTGAAGGATTTGAAAAAGGAAATAGATAATCCGAAAGTTATAACAAGACTTTAATATGTCTCTCTCAGTAATTTTTAGAATTAGATAGAAAATCAGTAAGGATACAGAAGACTTGAATAATGCTATCAATTTGACCGAACTTTCACTTATAGGACATTCAAGAGCACATCTAGGTTAGACCACATGTTAGGCCATAAAGCAAGGCTTAATAAATATGGAAGCTCTAATATCAGTAATCTCAGCTTTAGATTTAAGAAGCTAGGAAAAGAAAATATTAACCCCAAGAATATATAAAAAATAATGGAGATCAGAACAGAAATCAATGAAACAAAAAAGAGAAAAAGAAAAAAAAAAATTGCTTTACAAAAATATAGCCAGAGTGACTGAGGGAGTTAAAAAGGAGTAAATAACGTTACCCAAGTCAGGAATTAGCATTACTACAGACTCCACATAACTAAAGAGAGGTAATAAACAACCATGAGACATCAAATTAGACAATTTAGATGAAATGGATAAATTCCTAAAAAGATAGAAATCATTAAACTCAATCCAAGAAGAAATAAAAAAATCTGAACAGACCTGTATCAAGTAAACAAAATTTGAATTAGTAATTTTCCTACAAAAAAAGATCAGGTCCATGGGATTTCGCTGGTGAATTCCATCAAATATTTAAGAAATATCAATCTCAGACAAATTCCTTCAGAAAATACAGGGAGGACACGCACTTGGCAGCTCGCTCTCCGAGGCAGAGATACCACGGTCGCTGCTGCTGTTCAGGAGCTAAGTCGAGTCTGACTCTTTGCATCTTTTCATTTCATGGCTGCAGTCACCAACTGCAGTGATTTCGGAGCCCAACAAAATAAAAATCTGTCATTGCTTTCACTTTTTCCCCTTCTATTTGCCATGATGTGATGGGACTGGATGCCATGATCTTCAGTTTTTTTAATGCTGAGTTTCAAAGACATCATAGACAACAGACCAATATCCTTCATTAACATAGATGTAGAAACCCTAACAAGGTATTAGCAAACCAGTCAAGCAACAAATATTTTTTTAAAAAAGACTATATGCCATGACCAGGTGGGATCTATCCCAGGAACACAAGATTGGTTCAAAATCCCTTGATGAGATACAACTTGGTAACAGAACAAAGGATGAAAACCACAGGGACATCTCAAGAGATGCAGAAAAGGTATCTTAAAAACCCAATGAATATTCACGATAAAATTCTCAAAACAAAACAAAACACAAAAACCCAAATAAACCTAGGAGTGGGACAGAATTTCCTTAGCTTGACAAAGGACATCTAAGAAAAACCGACAGCTAGTATCATATTTTACTGGTTGAAGAGTCAACGCTGTCCCCGCTATGACTGGGAACAGGCAAAGGCGTCTGCTGGCACCACCCCTAGCCAATGCTCAATAAAGCGAGAGCAGGAAATTAAGAGAATCCAGGCTGTAAAGGAAGAAGTAAAACTGTTCACTCAGAGACAACAAGATTTTGTATATATAAAGCCCAAAGTAATCCATCAAAAAACACCCCAAAACAAACCCACAAAACCTCAACCACTCTAGAACAAACAAGTTTATTAGCAAAGCTGCAGAATCCAAAATCAATACATAAGAATTGACTGTATTTCTATATATTACCAACAATCTATTGAAAATCGAAACCAGGGACTTCCCTGGTGGTCCAGTGGCTAAGACTTCGTGCTCCCAATGCAGGGGCCCCCCGAGTTCCAGCCCTGGTCAGGGGACTAGGTCTCCCACGCGGCAGCTGAGAGCTCTCAAGTGAAGACGGCACGCCGCCAGGAAGATGGGCGGCCCCTGTGCCGCCACCACAGCCAGCGGGGCCGGATGAGCGAATGAAGAGAGAAAGGGAACCCAAAGCAGCAAACGCCTTTACTGTAGAATCGGCAGACACCTAGAAACTTAATAAACTTAAGAAACACAGACTAGAAACTTTTAAAAACTGCAGAAAGAAATTAAAGATGACCTAAACAAATGGAAAGAAATAGCATGTGCAATGTTCCTAAGTCTGTTTTCCCAACATTGATCCTCATCATCCCACAAATAAAAGATTAGGCCCAGAGGGTTCTGGTGATGAATTCTATCAAACATTCAAGAATCCAATGCAAGCCCTGTTGAAGCCCAGGGAGGCCTTCTGTAGAAGGTAACAGCGCGAGTGTTAGTTGCTCAGTCGTGACCCACTCTGCAACCCCATGGACTGAGGCCCACCAGGCGACTCTGTCCATGGGAGCTTCCAGGCAAGGACATGGAGTGGGTTGCTATTTCCTTTTCCAAACTGTCCCTAAAATGCATATGGGGGGAGTTCCCTGGCAGTCCAGTGGTTAGGACTCAACTCAGCACTTTCACTGCCATGGCCCAGGTTCAATACCTGGTCAGGGAACTAAGAGCCTATAAGCCATGAGGTGCGGCCCCTACTCAAAAATAGTAAAATAAAACGTATATGAAGTGAACACAACATTACAAAACAACTATACTCTAATTAAAAGTAATTCTAAAAAACTTAATATTCCAGGGGTCCCTAGTGGCTCAGCTGGTAAAGAATCTGCCTGCAATGCAGGAGACCTGGGTTCCATCCCTTGGTTGGGAAGATCCCCCGGAGAAGGGAACGGCTCCCCACTCCAGTATTCTGGACTGTATAGTCCATGAGGTCGCATAGAGCTGGGAACAACTGAACCACTTTCACTTTCCCACCTGGAAAAAAACATATATGGAAATGTAGAGGACTCTGGACATCTTCAACAATTCTGAAAAAGGCCCAGCAAGAGTAAGGTAGATCCTGCCTGACTTGCAAACCTACAATCCAGCAGCAGTCGAGCAGAGCATGGGTTTCCGGGGCGTGGAGGCCAGGGCAGGACGCCGAGCGTAGCTGCAGGCCTTCTGCCGCAGTCGACTGACGCGCAGCCAGCGGCCCCGCAATGCAGCAGGGAGCGCGGGCCTTCTGACACAGGTGCTGTGCCAGTGGGTCCCACACGACCCTCGCCGCAGACTTTCCACAAAACTGAGTTGACCGGGGTACAGACGTGAGCAAGAGCTGAAGTTACAAACCTTCCACAGCGAAACAGTTTTGTATTAGGTAAAAGTTTTTTGGATATGCCATCAAAAGCATGATTCATAAAAGAAAAAGCTGATAAACTGGAATGCATCAAAATCAGTAACTTTTGCTTTTCAAAAACACTGTAAAAAAAAAACAAACTAATAGATACATCACAGACCAAAAGAAAATATTTGTGGATCACATACTTGATAAAGGACTTGTTTAAAGAGCTCTTAAACCCAAACACTAGATAGAAAAGGAAACAGCCCACACAGCCCTTAAATATATATGACAGAAAGCTTAACTTTGCCCATAAAAAATGAAATAAAAACCAAAACCTCACAGGGTTACCATTTCTCATCTATCAGATTGGCAAGAGTTCAAAACTCTCCCCGTGACAGCAGGGGAGGCCACCACACTCCAACCGGGGAAAGCCGCTGCTGGTGACCCTCCTGGGGACAGAACCGCCTACGCGTGAGACGTCAGACACGAGAGGTCACTCACTAGAGAGTTTATGATGGGAAAGTAAAGGGAGGCAAACACAAGGATCCATCAGCAGACTAAGAACAAAACACAACACGACTAGGATCCGCCTGCACAGTGGGACACAGAGGGGCCAGCAGCGGAGCACAAGGGAGTGAGCTCCAACCAAGCTGGTCAGGACACGCTGTTGGGCGGCGGGGGCAGTGTCTGTCAGGGTAGGCCTTTCTCGTCAGTAGAGAAGAATGTTTGTACCTGCACAAATCAACACTGGGAGGACACACAGCAACTAAATCTGGTTCTGGGGATCAGGGGCTGGGGGGACCAGGGGCTGGGGTGATCACGGGCTGGGGGT
>SJYT01056686.1:79343-122019 GCA_006410635.1 Cephalophus harveyi
GGGACCGGGGGCTGGGGTGAGCAGGTTCTGAACAGGCCAAGGGGAGGACCTTCCAGTGTCCCCTCTCCTGCAGATCGCACCACCTATTTGCAATGTTTTAATCAGCCTCGGCCTTCACGTGTTCTTCCTTTAAGAACTGCCTGAGCATCTGTTATAAAACCAGAGTCTCTAAGAGAAAAACGCCAGTCTGGCAAAGCGGCCTCGGTCCTTGCCAGTCTAACCTTCACGAGTGTTTCACAGTAATGCACTTTTGTGTTCAGCAGCACTCACGTTGAGAGAAACCAGTCACGGAGAAGACAGCCTCAGAAAAGCCAAGTTCAAGGAAATAAAGCCGTACCTGCTGAGCTGGGTAAGACGGGGGTGGGCTGTCCACTTTACTTTCCTCTTTCCTGGGGCTCCCGTTCCCGAGAGCTGTGTCCTCCTTCGGGGGTCCTGGGGGTTCCCCACTACTCTCGCCGTCTGCCTCCTCGTCGTCAGCTTCCGAGGAACTGCTGCTGGTACTGCTTACCTGAGGGGACTTTAAACACAGTCGCTTGTAACTTACGCTTTTTAAACCAGAATAACAGAGAACGCTCAAAGCCCGGACACCGTCTGGGGTGACTCTTCGTCGCGATGCGGAGGCTGGGCGTGTACCTCGTCCTTCAGGGCCAGGTTCTCCCCGCCGCCGTTCAGCTCTCCGTGGACGCCGTTCATGCTGGCCACCACCTCGGCATCCTCGTAGTTACTCAGGGGGTAAATGTCGGCAAACTTGGCCGACAGCGGGGCGACGTCTTCATCGTCACTGCAACTGAGACGCGCAGAGACGTCACCGCGGGGCCGTGCCTGCTGAGGACAGCATGCTGCCCACCCAGGAGAGCGCGCTCGTGCACAGGGGCGCGACACTGGGCCACACGCACGCGTCTCAGCAGCTCCCGGTAACCTGGACCAGGAGGAAAATGTCCAAAGAGGACCGCTTGTTCTGTCCAGAAGAACGGAAAACAAAACTCCGAACGGAGAAACATTAAGGAAACCACAAAATCTCAATAGACCAGCTTGAAGTGCCCTGCTGTACAACTGCTCTCTCTGCCATTTTCCAGCAGATGCTATTTCTTATTATAATTAACAGGGTACAGAAACCAACCTTAGGTCTTCAGTGTTTGTTTTTATAAGCACCAAAATTTCAGAGATAGCCAGCTGAACAAAACATTAAAGGCACTTATATGACAAAACACTGACTTTTCACCACAAGGCCAGCTGCAGTCAAGTCCATTCAAAACACAGTTACCAGCTTTAGCAAGACGTCCCAGCGACAGGCAAACAGCGTATCTACAAAAAGAGTAACACGACTTCCACGCTGCGAAGACGCTTCAAACGCACGGCTCTCTGGTGCCTGAGAAGAGCTGGCACGGAGCTCCCAGCTTGGCGTATGTGGCTCAAGGCCTGACAGCAAGCGCCGCCCCATGGGCCTACACCACCATGCCCCCACATCCACCGTGAGCCTCAACCTTCCGGAAGGGAAAGCCTAAGAACTGGAGCCCTTTGGGCTTCAGGTCAGGGGGTCCAGAACAGCCAGACTCAGCTTCATCCCATTTCTGGGAGAACTGAGTCCGAGGACCATCGTGTGCAGCCACCTGGAGCTGCCACAGCAAGCACGGGCAGGCCAGCTGCCGGGAAGGCCCGGCTCTGGGGCCCCCGCACCTGCGGACATGGGCACCGCCCTAGGTGGCACCCACACCGCCCCGGGGGAGCCGAGTGAAGTAACAGGCTCACGGGCTGCCTGCGGCGCGATGACTCCAGACTCGGGCATTCAGGCAGCCCCGCGGCCCCGCCACGGAAACGCCGCGCATCCGTCTCGTGCTTGGAGCGGCAGCAGGAAAAGGACACGCGTGGCCAGGAGCCACGAGGGTGCTGGGACGGCCGCGTCTGCTGGGAAGACACAGACCCCACGGTGCGGGCGGCCAGGCGCCTGCAGCACCTCGCGTGGCCCTGGCTCCGCCCCGCCCGCAGCGTGGGCGCCCACGGCTGGCGTCGGCTGCTAAGACCCGGGAGCAGGCGGCACTCTGCCAACCTGGGTTCTGTCCTGATGATCGGCGCTTGGCCGCGGCCGCTCCGTCCTAAGCCAGCTCACACCTGGCTGTGACGGCCCTCTGCCCTGCATAGGCTCTAAGGGAGCCCAGGGCTCAGTGAGAGCAGCCGTGGAGCTCAGCGTCCGAGATCAAAGCCACGCTGAGAACTGAGGGACTCCAAAGGAGAGCCTCAGGGCCACCACATGAAATCCAGGTTGGAAGGCCAGAATCCCGAAGAACAAGGGCAGCAAGGTCGGGCAACCGTCCCTCCCCCGGGCTCCTGGCCCCCACGGGCGCCATGACATGCAGAGAGTATGTTTAATCTCGTAAATAAACACCCACCATGGGAACAGCCCATCCAGGAGTCGGATGGGGCCTGCTTCCCACGCTATGAACTGGTGACCCCTTGCTCGCACAAAACATCTTGCGGTTGATGTGGGAACACGGACAGAACCTCTCAGTCGCTTGCTAAAGTGACCATCCAAGCTCTCAGCAGGACACGGAGCAAGCACGGATGCCAGCTGAGGACGAGGCGGACGGGTGCAGGCCAGGCCAGCATGGGAGATGCTCCCTGCAGACCGACGTGCACCCGCCTCACTGCATCCAGCAGTTCACAAAAGAGCATCCATGCTTGGGCTTACTGTGTCCATGTGTTAAAAGCGATTTAAAAAAATGAAGGGTCTTTTTTCTTGAAAAGCACCCTTACCACTGCCCACACTTCTACAGACATTACTGTGTCTACATCTTGGAATCGGATGAGTTAAGTTTCTGAAACCTCATGACAAAGTCATGACTTACAACGTTGGTGCAGAGCCGTTGTCTGTAAGGATGAGTCTGGGATGCTGCTGAACGGTGATGGGAGAGCTGGACGCCGACCCTGAGCTGGCTGACGACACGCCGGGCGGCCGCATCTCGGACAGGCAGTCAGGAGCTGCGTCCACCGGGAGGGGCAGCTGGTGAATGTGGATGTCGCCCGTGACCGGGGGGTCCATGATGCCGCAGGTGAGGATGTGGGATAGGCTGCAGTCGTCGCAAGCACACCTGCGGGGAGGGAGGGAGTCAGCCCAGGCCAGCGGGCAGAGCAGCGCCCGGCGCCCCGCGGGCTCACCTCCGCCGGTAGTTGCAGTTGGGGCAGTCGGGCACGCTCAGCCGTGACGATAGCGTGTGCCGCATGGTGTCTGTGAAGCTGTTCTCGCCAGCGACGGCTTTCTTTTTCGTGAACTGGAGGAAACCATGAGACAACAGGTTAACTGGGCAAGACCTGCCCCATGACACGGCTGTATTTTTCGGTGATTCTGATGCTGTGCACGTCCCACTCAGAGACCTGCTGCCTGCAGCTTCCTCAGGAGGGCCAGGGCTGGGAAGGGGGGCAGACGCGCAGTCCATGGCGCAGGCGGGGAAAAGCCCGGACAGAGGTCGGGGTGGGGGGGGTGAGCCCATCAGGCTCCTCAGCAGCACACACTCGGTGACGCCCTCACGGGGGACGCCCAGCCCTTGCCCTGGCCCTCCCGTGGGACGGGGACTCGCTGAGAACCAGGGCACAGAGATAATCACTGCCCCCAGGAGCTTAGATTTTGGACTAAGAGATAGGTGAGAAACCAACCTTCAGGGGAACCACGAGGTACGGGAGCCCCGTAGCCCTGCTGGGGAGGTGGGGAGGCCGCCGGGGCGTGCCACGCCTGAGCACGGTGCGGGAGGCAGTGTGGATGCCGCCACCTGGGCTCGGGGTGCCCAGGCCAGCAGGAGCGCCGAGCGCCGCCCCGAGCCCCCAGGCCCAGGCACACAAGGCGGCCGCAGCCCGAGCCCACAGCTATGCAGACACTGTCCCCGGGGGGCAGGATGGCAGGGGCCAGGCAGCACGCGCGGGGCCGGCAGGGGAGCAAGGCCACCGTAGAGCGCGCCCGCTGCGCCTGGGGGAGTGGTGGGCCCAGGGCCGCCGAGCAGGCAGCGCCGCAGCTCCCGCAGGGCAGGCGCGCCCTGCGTTCCAGAAAAGGAGACCGCGGAGCAGCTCAGGCACAGGCATGGGTGGCGCCCGTCTGACAGGGCCACACACTGAGTGCGTGGAGCGCAGGTGCCCTGTCTACCCACGCTGCCCAGAGGGGACCACGGGCGGGAGGGAAGTGGAGGCCGAGGGCTCTCACCGCAAGAGCGGCCGGCAGACACGAGTGCAGGCACCGGGGCCAGCGGGCAAGTCTCCCAGTGAGGTGATGCCCCGAGACCAGCACGCCGGGCCGGGGAGCACCGCCGAAGTGGCGGGCAGGGCAGGGCGAGCCTGTGGCAGGAAAGGGTGAGCCGGGCAGGCAGCAGCCGCCAGACAGCACAGCCCCGGCACACGAGGAACGGACCAGGCCTGGCCCTGAGGCCTGTGCGTCGCCCCTGGAAGGAAAGCTGGAGACACAGCGCCCACCCAGGAGGAGCCCATGGGGGCGCAGGGAGGCTGTGGGCCGGGAGAGCCACTCCATAAACACAGGTGTCCCTGGAGGAGCACAGAAGACGGGGAAGTGGAAAGGAGGACCAGCCTGCACACAGGTCTGCCGAGCAAGACGTGCAAGGTGGGCTCGCAGCCCTTCGCTCTGCGGATAACAGCTTCACTCCGGCAACGCCCTCCCACCCACACGCACCTGCTCTTCGATGAACCGCCTCTGCTTAAAGAGCTCCCAGTCCTCCGTCAGCATGCGCTGCTTGGTCTTCATTGTCATCTGAGAGATGCACGGGGATGCAAAAGCAGAAAGCCTTAGTACCAGCAAGAGCTACCAGGACACTTTCGAGGGGAGGCTTCTCAAACGGCGCGAGAGACTGCGTGTGGAGACGCTCCCACTACAGAGAGAGCGACGGGCTCTCCGCCTCAGCAGCCCACACCGGCTCGCCAGCAATCGTCACACTTGTCGTGCACAAGAAACACAGAGACGAGCTCACACCAAAAAGAGAACCTGAGACATCAGAGATGGGCCTGCCAACGCGGGGAGGAGACGGCCCCTGCTCGCTGGGCGCCAGGGCGGGCGCCAGGCTGCTGTCTGGCCACGAGCCTCAGCCCGAGACGAGCACATCCCGGAGCTGGATGGCGGTGACCACCACGAGGGTGAGTGCAGCTGGCACGGCGGCACCGCAGGCTCGGACGCCGCGAGGGCGGCCAGGTCTGAGGAGGCAGACTTGACCACAAGTAAGAAACTGGAGTTATGAACGGGCTCAAGGCACTGACTTACGTGAAGGAGGAGACGATGAAATGACTAAGTGATAATCATATAGACGCATTCTTACAAATGACTGAAAGCTGAAGTACAACCACTGTAAGGACAGAACGGGACACACATCTTCCGAATGATTAGAACACGGGGGCGCAGGCCCTACAAGGAAGGACGCACCACCCACAGGGGCGTCCCTCCAGCCAACACAGGGCAGCTGCCCAACTGCCTACGAAAGAGCCGATCACACCTTCAAGTCAGACAAAAACGACCAATACACCCTCCAAATGAAGCAAGCGTAACTTAATACAAAACTTCAACTAGTAAAGAAAAAGAGGTAAAAGCTGAAATTACTGGAAAAACCCAGAAGTAAATGTGATCAGTAAACCCAAAAGTTGGTTCTCTGAACTTCCTGCCAGGCTGAACAAGGGAAGAAATGAACCACAGACACGGCGGGAGTGAGCACGGACACGGACACACGGGAAGGGGCTTTCCTGCCACAGGAGGATGCGCGAGCCTGCGATGCCTCTCCGGGAAGGAAGAGCTGCGCACAGGCGGCTCACCAGCAGCTCGCCGGCCCCGCACAGCATGCTTCACAAGTCCAGTCAGCGAACCACCCAACATTCCAAATGACACAGACTTCTTCCGGCAGCTTGGGCGGGGGTGAGGGCAGCACGACCGGCAGGCACAGGCTGGAGATGTGTATAAGAGACAGGGCGGGGGCTGGTATAGGGCATGGGCAGAGCCGGGGGGGGAGGCCGCGGGCACAGCGGGAGGGGAGGCCACGGGCACAGCTGGGAGGGGAGGCCGCGGGCACAGCTGGGAGGGGAGGCCGCGGGCACAGCTGGGGCACCAGGAGCACTGCCTGCCGCCAGTCTGGCCTACTAAGCACTCTCTCTGCGGCCTGAAGCCAGAGGGAGGGAATGAACAGTCCTGTGGCCGTCAAGTCCCCATTGCTGTCAGTTGCCCTGTGAGCACAGCTTACACCCACCCCTGTATCTGAAGGATGTGGATAATTTCCTAGGCAAATATCAATTTGTAAAACTCACTTAAGAAGCAGAAATCCCCAAACACGCTCATAAACACAGTGTTTATTGAAAAGGCAGTAAAAAATATTGAGTCCCTGTTCCTCCCCCTGCAACAATGAACCAGGTCCCCAAGCTTGAAGGCGGGGTCTATCAGTCTATCCTTTTCCTTCACGGAACAGGGAAGCTGAACTATTCTTGAAAACTGAAATATTTTTAAAAAAGGAAAGTTTTTCCATTCATTCTATGAGATTAGCATAACCTTTATACAAAACCAACAGGACCTGAAAGATGAAAACTCAGTAATACCTCAGAATACAGCTATAGTAATAAAGATCCTAAACAAAATACCTAATAATGGATTATATAATAACATATACTCTACTGCTAAGTAGCTTCAGTCATGTCTGACTCTGTGCAACCCCAGAAACGGCAGCCCACCAGGCTCCCCCGTTCCTAGGATTCTCCAGGCAAGAACACTGGAGTGGGTTGCCATTTCCTTCTCCAAAATATATACTCTAGTAGGATTTAATTACAGGAATGCAAGAATATCTCAAAATTAGGAAGCCTAATGGTTTTTCCAGCAGTCATGTATGGATGTGAGCATTGGGACTGTGAAGAAGGCTGAGCACCGAAGAATTGATGCTTTCGAACTGTGGTGTTGGAGAAGACTCTTGAGAGTCCCTTGGACTGCAAGGAGATCCAACCAGTCCATTCTGAAGGAGATCAACCCTGGGATTTCTTTGGAGGGAATGATGCTAAAGCTGAAACTCCAGTACTTTGGCCACCTCATGTGAAGAGCTGACTCACTGAACAAGACTCTGATGCTGAGAGGGATTGGGGGCAGGAGGAGAAGGGGACGACCGAGGATGAGATGGCTGGATGGCATCACGGACTCGATGGACGTGAGTCTGAGTGAACTCCAGGAGTTGGTGATGGACAGGGAGGCCTGGCGTGCTGCGATCCATGGGGTCGCAAAGAGTCGGACACAACTGAGCGAGTGAACTGAATGTAATTGAACACTAGAACTGGACATGGAACAGCTTAATGGTTCAAAACTGGGAAAGGAGTATGTCAAAGCTGTATACTGTCACCCTGCTTATTTAACTTATGTGTAGAGTACATCATGCGAAATCCCGGGCTGGATGAAGCACAAGCTGGAATCAAGACTGCTTGGAGAAACATCAATAACCTCAGATATGCAAATGGCATCACTTTAATAGCAGAAAGCAAAGAGGAACTAAAGAACCTCTTGATGAAGGTGCAAGAGGAGAGTGAAGACGCTGGCTTAAAACTCAGCAATCAAAAACCAAAGATCATGGCATCCGGTTCCATCACTTCATAGCAAATAAATGGGGTAAAAGTGGAAACAGTGACAGATTTCATTTTTGTGGGGGGCTTCATAATCACTGTGGACAGTGACTGAAGCCATGAAATTAAAAGACACTTGCTCCTTGGAAAAAAACCTATGACCAACCTAGACAGCATATTAAAAAGCAGAGACATTACTTTGCCAACAAAGGTCCATCTAGTCACAGCGATGGTTTTTCCAGTAGTCATGTCTGGATGTGAGAGGTGGACCATAAGGAAGGCTGAGCACCAAAGAATAGATGCTTTGGAACTGTGGTGTTGGAGAAGACTCTTGAGAGTCCCTTGGACTGCAAGGAGAACCAACCAGTCCATCCTAAAGGAAATCAATCCTGAGTGTTCCTTGGAAGGACTGATGCTAAAGCTGAAACTCCAATACTTTGGCCACCTGATGCGAAGAGCTGACTCATTTGAAAAGACCTTGATGCTGGCAAAGACTGAAGGCGGGAGGAGACGGGGACGACAGAGGATGAGATGGCTGGATGGCATCTATTTGGAACCAGTCTGTTGTTCCATGTCCAATTCTAACTATTGCTTCCTAACCTGCATACAGGTTTCTCAAGAGGCAGGTCAGGTGGTCTGGTATTCCTATCTCTTTAAGAATTTTCCACAGTTTATTGTAATCCACAGAGTCAAAGGCTGTGGCATAATCAATAATGCAGAAATAGATGGTTTTCTGGAACTCTTGCTGTTTTGATGATCCAGGGGACGTTGGCAATTTGATCTCTGGTTCTTCTGCCTTTTCTAAAACCAGCTTGAACATCTGAAAGTTCATGGTTCACATCCTGTTGAAGGCTGGCTTGGATAATTTTGAGCATTACTTTGCTAGCGTGTGAGATAAGCGCAATTGAGTAGTAGTTTGAACATTCTTTGGCATTGCCTTTCTTTGGGACTGGAAAGGAAACTAGCTTTTTCTAATCCTGTGGCCACTGCTGAGTTTTCCAAATTGCCTGACATATTGAGTGTAGCACTTTCACAGCATCTCATCTAGGATTTGAAATAGCTCAGCTGGAATTCCATCACCTCCACTAGCTTTGTTCGTAGTGATGCTTCCTAAGGCCCACTGACTTCGCATTCCAGGATGTCTAGCTCTAGTTGAGTGATCAAGAATATCTGGGTCGTGAAGATCTTTTTCTTTAGAGTTCTGCTGCGTATTCTTGCCACCTCTTCTTAATATCTTCTGCTTCTGTGAGGTCCATACCATTTCTGTCCTTTATTGAGTTCATCTTTGTATGAAATGCTCCCTTGGTATCTCTGATTTTCTTGAAGAGATCTCTGGTTTTCCCATTCTATTGTTTTCCTCTATTTCTTTGCACTGATCACTGAGGAAGGCTTTCTTATCTCTCCTTGTTATTCTTTGGAACTCTGCATTCAAATGGGTATACGTTTCCTTTTCTCCTTTGCTTTTCACTTCTCTTCTTTTCACAGCTATTTGTAAGGCCTCCTCAGACAGCGATTTCGGTCATAGCAAACACCCTCTTCCAGCTACACAAGAGACAACTCTACACATGGACATCACCAGCTGGTCAACAACGAAATCAGCTTGATTATATTCTTTGCAGCCAAAGATGGAGAAGCCCTATACAGTCAGCAAAAACAAGACCAGGAGCTGACTGTGGCTCAGATCATCAAGTCCTTATTGCCAAATTTGGACTTAAATTGAAGAAAGGAGGGAAAACCACTAGACCATTCAGGTATGACCTTAATCAAATCCATTACGACTATACAGTGGAAGTGAGAAATAGATTCAAGGGACTAGATCTGATAGAGTGCCTGATGAACTATGGAATGAGGAGATCCCTGTACAGGAGACAGGGATCAAGACCATCCCCAAGAAAAAGAAATGCAAAAAAGCAAAATGGCTGTCTGGGGAGGACTTACCAATAGCTGTGAAAAGAAGTGAAGTGAGGAGCGAAGGAGAAAAGGGAAGACACGCCCATACAGACTCTTAGCCATGCTGGGCTCTGCGTGTGCGGGCCGCGCGGGGCTCCCGCATCGATGCTCGATGCTCGTTACAGAGCTGGAGTTTCGCCTGTGGTTTCCTTGTACTGTCTTTGGCATCAGGCTTATGCTGGCCTCAGAATGAGTTAGGAAGTGTTTCCTCCCTTTTAGTTTTCTGGAAAACTCTGAGAAGGGTGGGTATTAATTCTTAAATGTTTGCTAGAATTCACCTGTGAAGCCTCTGGGTCCTGAAATTTTCTTTGTTGGGAGATTTTTGATTACTGACTTATAGGTTTATTGAGTTTCTCCACCTCCTCATGATTTAAGTCTCGCTGGTTCCGTGTTTCTGGAGTTTGTCCACTTCATCCAGGTCGTGCGCCCTGTTGGCTCACAGGGTCCTCAGCTGTCCTGCATCTCCTGCAGGGGTCCAGCCTGGTCAGAGTTGCCCTGGAGACCCCGCAGCCCTCACATCCAGACTCCGGGAGTCTGACTACAACCGTCCTCAGCACAGGCTTCCCAGTGACGGCCTGTGAACTTCTGCCGCCAGTCTTTCAGCCCCTGACCGGCCCTCCGGCGGATTCGCCAGGAAGCAGCGTCTCTGCCTGCAGGTCTGTTAGGACTGCAGATTCTCAGAGGACCAAGAGGGAAGCCGAGGCAGAGCCGCCAGCATCACCGCCCAGGACCACAGCACACAGGGCTGGGGTGCCATCGGAGCGGGCGGGGGGCTGCTGCCCTCGCGGCAGCGTACCGTCCACGTGGACCCGGAAGGTTCTCACATAACACCCACGGGGCTTGTGGGGCTCCAGAGCGTCCAAATGCAGCTCTGGAGTCCAGGGCACCCTGAGGAGGGGCCCCATCTGAGGGGGGAACCTGGCCTCAGACAGCTGAGCCCCGCACTCGCTCGCAGCCCTGGTGCCGAGAGGCACGGTGGGTCCCCACACCCCACGCTCCCCCAGCCCAGAGAGCAGGCTCCTCAGAGCAGGGGGCGAGCGTGCAGGGGGCAGGCTGTGCTCGTCCCCTCGGCCCGACTCAGCTGCTGGAGGTCCGGATGAAGGCTGCCCAGGGAGGGCAGTGGGGGGGGGCAGCAGCATCTGCCAAACGCACCTCACCCAGGCAACGTGGGCCCGCCCGGCTCCCATGGGGGCTGAAGCTGAGGGGTCAGGGGTCAGTGACAAGCACAGCTGGAGAACAAGTGTCACATCAAGAGAACCCCAAACCCCCACTGCCCTCTGCGGGAAGCACAGGACAGTGGGCGGCGCATCACGAGCACAGAGCAACTGCCGAGGCCACAGGCTAGGGGCGCAGGGGCTGCGCAGAGGCCAGGTGCGCCCGCACAGGACAGCCGCCCCAGCCGCGCTGGCTCAGCGGCGCCGACCTCCGGAAGGCTGCCGGCAGCACCGGCGGGCGGACAGCCCGACCACGCGGGGGAGCACGGGGGGAGAACTTTCCCACGGCCCTGTGACTAGGAGGCCGCGAGACTCCTGGGACTCCACGGAACACGGAGAGGCTGGAACAAGTGGCGACCCGGGCACGCGCCCGGCCCTTCCCATGTCCCAACCCCTCACCTGGCTCAGGCGGCAGCGCTGAGACCAAGGGCCACAGCAGAGGCCGGGCGGCACGCGCGGTCCGAGGCGGACACTGGCCCAGCGCCCATCTTCCGCCAGAGCCACGGGCGCGTCTCCCCACGGCCCCAGGGGTGCGCCCTGAGCGCCGGCGCGGCTTCCCTCAGCCCTCAGCCCTGTCTCTTATACACATCTGGAGCTCTTTAAGCAGAGGCGGTTCATCGAAGAGCAGGTGCGTGTGGGTGGGAGGGCGTTGCCGGAGTGAAGCTGTTATCCGCAGAGCGAAGGGCTGCGAGCCCACCACTGGCCCCTCCCCTGCCGAGCGGCGGGGGCCCCCACCGCACCGCCCCAAGCCTGCTGCCGGGCACGTGCAAGATACAGGCCAGGCGCCCAGAGCCGAGTCTGGCCGAAAGCAGCAGCTCAGACAAGGAACAGATCCTGATAAAAAAATGAGCGGCGAGGGACGCTGCTCTAAAAAGACTAAGGCCCAGAGACGCAGTTCACAACGTGTGGGCTTGCAGAGTATATTCTTGCCCGTTCAGATACACTGCTGCTGCTGCTGCTAAGTCACTTCAGTCGTGTCCGACTCTGTGTGACCCCATAGACGGTAGCCCACCAGGCTCCCCCGTCCCTGGGATTCTCCAGGCAAGAACACTGGAGTGGGTTGCCATTTCCTTCTCCAATTCAGATACACTGATCCAGAGAAAACACAACATTTAATAAATACAAACTTTGGGCCAGGCTTTCACATTAAGTACAACAGGAAATTCAATTCAAAAAAATACAATTACAGTTTCATTTATTCTCTATCATATCTTGTTAAGAAAGATGGTAAAACGACAAATGAGAGAATTAACAGAAAACAAAACACAGACGCCCAGGCAAACAGCTGGATTTCTGAAGAAGAGGGCACTTGGGAGTGCGGGGGAGGGGGCAGGTCCTCTCATGAGGCAGGCTGTCTTTAGAAACCGTTTGTTTTCCTAATCTCTCAACATGTCAACGTCTGAGCCAAAATAATGGTAATAAAGACCTCCTAACAAGGGATTTCTAAATCCAAACGGACACTTATAACTGCTCAGGAGCACAGGCTGGTGTGCAGGGTTAATAATCAGTGCTGTTTACACAGAAGAACTGGAAGCTGCCCACTGGAGTCAGAGCCGCTACACCACCCAGGGCTTCCCAGACAGACTCTGAGAGACACCCACCTGCTTACACCCAGATGCACACACATGCATTCACACCTGCACCTGAAATGGAAATGCTCCCGTGGGAAGCAGCGCTAGGGCTGCGTCACCATGTTTAAAATGCGTGTGTGTGCTGGGGCGGGGTGAGGCGTGGACACTGGACAAAAGTCTGGAAGCAACACCAAATTTTTTACTGTACTACCTCTCATCATGATTTCCTGTTTTCAGAACTTTATTTCTGAATTTCAGATTGCAATGGCAATCTAATGATTTTATAATTAAAGCAACGTGACCGAAAAATGAGCAGGGTTCCACGGGTGCAGACAGCGCCCTCTGCCCGCTGGTGACCACTGTGCGGAGACGCACACCGCGTGGACGGGGTCCTGTGTGCTGCAGCATCTGCGTGGGTCCCGCGCACTGGAGGGAGAGGCAGGAACTCACGTCCCTGACAAGCTGTGCAGCAAAGGGCAGGGCCGGGAGCCAGCAGGAACCACGGCGGCCGTGCGACGCCAGGGCTCACACCCCAGGACTGCCCTCCTAGGGCTGTGCCTGGCCCCAGGACACACCGCTCTTCAGCGCCCTGAACCCCAGGCCTCACCCAGGCGGCTCCGGGCTCCACAGAGCACACGGGCACCCAGGGGAGAGCGTGGCGGCCCACGAGGCAGCGACATGGTCCTCCCGGGCCTCTGCAGCCCCGCCTCCCACGTGGGGCTGCCCTGCCTCCCCTGCACCGCCCGAGGCCTGAGGCGCTCTCCTGTGCTCCGCTGCAGACCTGCTCAGAGCCAGGGGAGGGCAAGGCAGCTGCGGGTGGGGGCAGGGGTGGGCCTGGACTTCTGAGGGCGCGGGGCGCACTCAGCACGACCGGCAGGCACAGGCTGGAGTGCAGACACAACAGCAAGCCCCCCGATGGCAGGAAGTGTGCCAGTGTCAGACAGCGTCAACGGTCCAGCACACAGGCCAGTCTCTCAGCGTTCACTCTGCACCCCACGTGACGGGTGGTGGAATCCACCATGAACAACGTCTATGTGAAACAGTATGTGGTGGTATGTGAGAAGGAAAATGACATAAAATCACTTTGGGTAAGTTTACTTACAAGCCTAGTTAAACATTCCCTTAACGATTAATATGTATTTTAAAATAAAGACCAAGTCAGGCCACAGCTACGGAAACCACAAGCCAAGGAGCTGCAGCAGGTTCCCGGCCCCCAGAGGGCAGCAGAGTCTGGCGGGGCGGCCACTCGACCGCCAACTGGGCCCCGAGGGCGTGCAGGCTGCCTCACCCAGCCTGGAGGCCCTGCAGGACCCGCGGCACCAGCTCCTCGACAGGCCGACTGCAAGGGGAAGCGGGCAGGGTGGGGCCTGCAGACAAGAGCACCTCAAAAGGAACGGAGGTCAGCATGTAATGGTGACGGAGCCTATCTGGGGCAACAGGAAAGTTTTGGAAATACTGGTGGTGGTCATCCAATTATTATTAAAAATGTAATTACTGCTGCTGAATCACATGCTTTAAGGTGAATTAATATGGTTTGTGAATTAGACCTCAATAAAGCTCTTAAAAAAACACAGGCTCAAGGAATTCCCTGATGGCAGAGCGGTCAAGAGTCCACCTCCGATGCAAGGGACATGGGCTCGGTGCCGAGTCCGGGAAGATCCCACACGCCGCGGAGCAACCAAGCCCACGGGCACCACTCCTGGGCCTGTGCTCGGCAACAAGGCGCCCCCTCGACGGGGAGCCTGCACGTTGCAGCGAAGAGCTGCCCCTGCTCACGCGGCTGGAGAGAAGCCCGAGGGGCAAGAAGACCAAAGCAGCCGGAAGCAAACGAATAAATTAAAAAACCAAACCAAACCAGCGAGACAGAACCTTCCTAAGTCAAGTCAGTTTCTTTAAAGGAGTTAACTTGTGAGATCATTTGTATTAAAAAAACAAAAACAAAACCCCCCAGCAAATCAAGAAGCAGGCAAGACTCTGAAAACGCCCGTGAGTAGTGAGGAATAAAGACAGGGGCTCCTCTCCTCCCCATCACCAGAGGGCAGGATCCCGAGCACGGCACGGGGCTCCCTGCTCGGCACACTCGATGGAGCTCCAGAGAAGCGCTCCAGCAGGAAGCCCGAGCCCCGAGGCAGGGGGCGCATCTGAGAGACCTGACAGCCGACCGGCCCAGAGATGGTGATGAACAGGGAGGCCTGGCGTGCTGCGATTCATGGGGTCGCAAAGAGTCGGACACGACTGAGCGACTGAACTGAACTGAACTAACGATTAATATGTATTTTAAAATAAAGACCAAGTCAGGCCACAGCTACGGAAACCACAAGCCAAGGAGCTGCAGCAGGTTCCCGGCCCCCAGAGGGCAGCAGAGTCTGGCGGGGCGGCCACTCGACCGCCAACTGGGCCCCGAGGGCGTGCAGGCTGCCTCACCCAGCCTGGAGGCCCTGCAGGACCCGCGGCACCAGCTCCTCGACAGGCCGACTGCAAGGGGAAGCGGGCAGGGTGGGGCCTGCAGACAAGAGCACCTCAAAAGGAACGGAGGTCAGCATGTAATGGTGACGGAGCCTATCTGGGGCAACAGGAAAGTTTTGGAAATACTGGTGGTGGTCGTCCAATTATTATTAAAAATGTAATTACTGCTGCTGAATCACATGCTTTAAGGTGAATTAATATGGTTTGTGAATTAGACCTCAATAAAGCTCTTAAAAAAACACAGGCTCAAGGAATTCCCTGATGGCAGAGCGGTCAAGAGTCCACCTCCGATGCAAGGGACATGGGCTCGGTGCCGAGTCCGGGAAGATCCCACACGCCGCGGAGCAACCAAGCCCACGGGCACCACTCCTGGGCCTGTGCTCGGCAACAAGGCGCCCCCTCGACGGGGAGCCTGCACGTTGCAGCGAAGAGCTGCCCCTGCTCACGCGGCTGGAGAGAAGCCCGAGGGGCAAGAAGACCAAAGCAGCCGGAAGCAAACGAATAAATTAAAAAACCAAACCAAACCAGCTAGACAGAACCTTCCTAAGTCAAGTCAGTTTGTTTAAAGGAGTTAACTTGTGAGATCATTTGTATTAAAAAAACAAAAACAAAACCCCCCAGCAAATCAAGAAGCAGGCAAGACTCTGAAAATGCCCGTGAGTAGTGAGGAATAAAGACAGGGGCTCCTCTCCTCCCCATCACCAGAGGGCAGGATCCCGAGCACGGCACGGGGCTCCCTGCTCGGCACACTCGATGGAGCTCCAGAGAAGCGCTCCAGCAGGAAGCCCGAGCCCCGAGGCAGGGGGCGCATCTGAGAGACCTGACAGCCGACCGGCCCCGCTCCCGCGCCCCCGGCCTCATCAGCCCGCCTGCCTCCCCACCCAAGTGCCACAGCAGGGCCCCCCCCACGGCCACCTGGCAGAACCCGCGTCTTTCAAGTGAAGCGCCTCGTGCCGCAGCTCTCCTTTATCCAGGAGGGGTCTGCGGCGCGAACTCCTAGTCGCTTTGACCCTGAGTTTGTTCTTCCGAGTTTGACTCTATTACTCATCGGGTTGTGAGCTTTCTCCCCAAGCTGCATTCTCCCCTAAGCCCTGCACTTTCCTGGCAGGAACTGCCGCGGCAGAGGTGCCCAGGCGCACAGCTGCTGTGCCCCGGGGACAGGGCGCACGTGGGGGAGACCGACTACCTGATCTGCGACACCAGGGCCGGCAGGCTGCTCTGGAGAAGCGGCTCCGAGAAGACCAGGTCTTCAAAGAGGTGCTTGTTGTGCAGCTCCCAGGTCACCTGGAACTTCTGCAGGTGCTCGTTCTCCTGGTTAGAGAAACAGACACGAGAAGACACGCCGAAGTCAAGACTGGGAAACTGGCAGGGCATGCTCTCCCTGACCTCCCACAAACCACGTCCCTCTATGCAGGCCCAGAACACCGCGCTCCGGGGGGCGGCGAGTCCCTGGGCCTGCAGCCTGCTCCTGACTCAGCAGGACGCACACAGCTGAGGGCGCGGGAGAGCAGGCTCGGAGCACAGCCAACGGCGTCGCTCACACCGGGCCCTTCGAGCGGACCCAGAGCCCTCCCAGTCAAACGACTGAACTGCGTACCCACCCTCTGGCGCCCAGGGACGGTCACGGCGGGCCTGTCCAGAGAAGAGCCTGAGGTGAGTCTGACAGACAGAGAATGCCGCGCTGGCAACCTCGTGGGGAGGTCAGCTCTTCTCCCTGACGAACGTGGCCACCTCATCTGTTACTTTCCACAACCGCTTTACACACTCAACACCCTTCTGGCCATCAGAGCGAGTGACCTCTAGAGAGAACAGGGGTCTGGGGCTCCGTTCACGCGCACCTGCTCTGGCTGCAACCTCACGTGCGTGAACTCGCATGTCGGCCACATGCACGCTCCCTGCGGTGTGTCACCTCGCGCCTGGGGAGACGGTCCTCCTCTGAGCGACCTATAGCCCCCACAGACTTCAGGGAGCATGGCACCCCGTCTCCGCCCGAGCAGCGCCTCGCTCCACCCACCGGCCGGTCTGCTCCCGCTCACTGTTTAGCGCAGCCGCGCAGAAGGGCTAACACTGGGGGATGTTGAGACACGATCTATCTGCGGACACCCCCGTGCCCTGTGCCCTCACCAGCAGGAGACGGAGGGGCTGAGAGAGCAAGCGAAGGGGAACCGCACCCGATCCTGGACCCACACACAGCTGCAGCACGATGCTGAGGGCACGAGGGGCTGCTGCACACGCGCACACAGACGCGCGCGCACTCTCTGCGCACTCTGGAGCCGCACAGAGCCTCGGCAGGGACCCTCGGACCCTCACCTTGTCCACACTTCCACTGTCGGTTCTCACTGCATGTTTTACCAAAACGCTTCATACCAGTTTCTCATGCCATGCCTCTCACAGCCATTCCCACGCCGGAGAGCTGGGCGGGGCGAAAGCCAGGCCTAAGCCTGAATCAGGCATGCTGTGTGAAGACGTGCTCGTCGTGAGCACAGAGCCACAGATGGCGTGGGAGAGCACACACACACTCCACAGAGACCCCTCCGCACAGGCGCGGCACCAGCTTGGACACAGAGACAACGCAGGCCGCAGCTCCCAGGGCTCCCAGTGGGCAGGGCAGAGGCCCACGCCCAGGGTGCGACCCGTCCCCGCGACAGAGAGCACAGAGCGAAGGCGGCAGCCGGACCGGCGAGGGTCCCGGGGCCGCGGGCGAGCCTGGCCGCTGCACGTCTTCGGGAAGAGGGGACGGGCCGTGCCTGCTATCTGAGCGCAGCCCCGAGTCACGCTGGCAGGGACGGGACCAGAGCTCTGGGTTGGGCACGTCAGCTAAAGGTGACCAAAGGTGAGGACTGCTGTAGGAAGACACTGGCATTTTTTGAGATCTGAAATTACACTTCCAGACGAGGCGTGTGAGAGAACAGCAGACCCCATATTCGTCTCACAGTCTCAGATCCACCTGGGACAGCAAGGCGCACTGGTGAGCAGTGCGTCCCGCAGCCCACGCAGTGACCCTGGCCTGGGGCCGCGGCGCCCCACTCACACGCCGGGCAGCCTGCCCGGGCCGGGCGCAGGGCCCACGGGGGTGCTCGCTCACAGCTGCTGCAGCGACTACGCGGGGGCGGGGCAGGGGCGCAGCAGCGGAGACTCAGCGCGGCTGCACCCAGAGGCCGCGGGAGAGCTCCTGGCCGACCTGGCCCTGGCCCCTCCACCCAAACACTCCCACCTGTCCCTTCCTGCAGAGAGTGTGGGGCTGGGAAGGAGGGCAGGCATGTGCGGTCCCGTCCTAACAGAGCTTGAGAAACAGCTGGCTGGTCAAGACCCTGCTGTCCTTGAGAAGGGAGACTCAGGGTGCCCACCTGTTATAGCCTGGGGAGGCATGTCCTGGATGAACGGAGGCACAAGGACACTTCCCAGAAAAGTCACACTGTGCAGACGCCCTCTACCGCCTGACGCAGTCCACGTGCTCTGCAGCTCTGGGCCCGCAGAGGGCGCTGCCCCTGGAGAGGCGGGGCGGCAAGCAGAGGGAGCAGGCCAGGGACTCGCGGCGGAGGACCCTCTTGCGGCCAACCACAAAACCCGAGCTGTCAAGCGTAACTCAGAACTCCGGCAAACGGACACTTGGCACTGGGCCTGGAAGCTTCTCCACGTGTAAAGGCCCTGCTGAAGGGGACCACAGTGACGGCGGCTGGTCTACACTGAGGACGGTGCCGCTTAACTGGACCCTGAAGACCATCAGGCAGCTCTGTGCAACCCACTCAGTGAACCAGGGATTCCCGAACGATCAAAAAGCACCTGAAGGCTGAGCGACCCCCACAGACGGTGACAGAGCAGAGTCTCCCCGGTTTGGTGCCCGTTTCAGGCCCACCTTGCAGCCAACCACCAAGAAGTGCTTGGGCTCTGGTAGACTCCTGTCTCCAAGAAGAGCACCCACAACGGACCGAGACGCCTAGGAAACATTCCCCGCTTCCAGCGCAAATACCCGTGTGAGGCCCCATTTTCTTGAAAGCTTCAACCAAAACAGTCTGACAGGCTGAGCACAAAGGCAGACACAAGAAAGCGCGCGCGCTCCATTAAGCCAGATGCCGCGGTGGCCGCTCCCCGGGGCTCGTGGGACGCCCCCCGCTGGAGTGGCGGGCTCTACTGGAGCGAGGTCGAGGCGGCCCCTGGACCCGGAAACCACCTGCAGGGCTGGCTCGTTCTATCGAGGCCCACCAACTTCAGAGGCACACAGAGACCCTTACGCTCAAAATCTTCAGAACCACCAGTTTTGAAACTGACTGTATTTGTTTCAAAATATTGTTTTACCACTAAGAAAGCAGCTTCAATTAATAAAAAAACGTGAGCGATGAGGACCACCTCCACAGACTGTTACTAAACCAAGAAAGCCGCCTGGCAGGTGTGCCAAGGCTGGCGAGGCCAGGTCCCAGGAGGTGCATCTCCACCACCTCCTCCTGCAGGCCCTGCGGCCACAGCCTATCCAAGGCGGTCAGAGGCCCGAGGAGAGCAGGCCTGTCTGTCCCCTTCACCAGGACTGGAAGACGCCCACTGGGGCCGGCATCCCACCTGAGCGGGCCAGCACTAGGCGGCCCCAATGCCCCCGCCCCGCCCCAGCACGGCCTCCGTGCACACAGCACAGCAGCCCGGCCCCGTGGAGATGTGCCCCCATCATCGAGAGCTGTTTCCTCCCCTCATGCTGTGCCCACGCTGCCCCCTGGGCCCCCACGTCCCCACACGGTGCCCCTGCTTCCGTGCAGCAGCCAAGTCCCGAGGGGAGGGAAAGAGGGGAGCAGCCCCCGTGCCCTGCAGTGCCCAAGGCGGGGAAGCAGCCCCCGCGCCCCCGCACGTCACCCAAGGTGGGGAAGCAGCCCCCTGCACCCCTGCACGTCGCTTGAGGAGCGGAAGCAGCCCCCCCGCGCCCCCGCACGTCGCCTGAGGAGGGGAGCAGCCCCCCGCGCCCCCGCACGTCGCCTGAGGAGGGGAAGCAGCCCCCCGTGCCCCCGCATGTCACCCAAGGAGAGGAAGCAGCCCCCTGCGCCCCGGCACATCGCCCGAGGAGGAACAGCTTGACGGGCTGTGGCCCCCCACGGACATGGCGCCTCACCAGCGTGCCGAGGAAGCTGCTGATGGTGCGTGCGGCCTGGCACAGGGCGCCGTACTCCTCCAGGAGGAGGGAGATGAACTGGTGTGCCTGCGGCGGGCCCTGCAGGCCAGATGGTGGCTTCACTCTGGATGCAGCCGACAGCTGCCGCAGGAGTCGGACCTTCATCTCCAGCACGTACTCCCGCGCCTGCTGCTCCAGCCGCTGGTACAGCTGGTAGGGGTCCCGCTCGCAGAGCCTGCATGGGAGAGAGGGACACTCACCTGCAGGGCCTGCCCACAGTCACCCCCGGACGGGCGGGGCGCCCCGAGCTCAGCGGGCAGACAGTGAGACCGGCGCCCGCTGAGCGCCCTGCCCTGTCAACCTGAGGCGCCCCCGTTCAGCTGGGGGGGGTGGGGGGTTGCTGCACGGAGACGGCCAGCAGCGGGCAGAACGTGTGCAGGGGAGCCGGGCTGGGACGCGAGAGACCCCAGCGCGGGCTTCTGTGCTGCCCGCTGAGGAGTAACAACCCCAGAGGAGCTGCCGGGGCCAGAGGGCGGCTTGTCCCTCTTCCTGGCAGCTCAGTCTCCAGTCCAAACGGGCTGGTACTATTCCCATCATCAGAGGAATCTTAGGAGTCAGAGCATCTCTTTTCAAATTATCCCACCAAAAAACTCAGTGATGAGATGAAACGCGGCAGCTGAAGATCAGAGCCAACAAATCAGGACCTGCCCCCCAGTCAGGCCACAACACAAGTGTCGTTTCACCAATTTCCTCCCTAACGTGTCAGCTTTTACAAACTTGTTCTACAGTAACTGGCCGGACTGTGGTTAAAGAGACCACCGGTTTTCACTTGCACTTGAGGAGCCTCCAGATGGAAACCGATGGCACCGGGGCAGCAACCACGGGCTCCGTGCACAGCCCGTCCCCAGGAGCACCACGGGAGCTCAGGACACGAGAGTGAGCCCGAGAGAAGCGCGGCTCCGGGACTGGGACCGCGGCTCCCCTCCCCTCCCCTCCGGCACCACGCTGGGCAAGAGCGAGAAGCTGTCACGCGCTCCACGTGTGCCTCCAGGCAGCGCAGTGGGCAAAGAAGCTGCCTCCAGTGCAGGAGACACAAGAGACGCAGGTTCGATCCCTCTGTCGGGGAGATCCCGTGGAGAAGGGAAGGGCAACCCTCTTCAGGACTCTTGCCTGGAAAACTCCACGGACAGAGGAGCCTGACGGGCTACAGCACATGGGGTCGCAAACAGCCGGACACGACTGAGCGCATTTCACTTTTAAATCACCACACCACACCACCTCGGCTGTAAGAGACGAGAGCCAAGTGAAAACAGCCCTGCAGCCTCATCAAAACCATGGCCGGCGAACGAGGAGGACTGAGCCATTCCCACTGTGGTCAGTCCAGTTCAGACCGACGCGCGAGCTTTTAAATGTAGGATGCTAAGTCTAAGTCACTTCAGCCGTGTCCGACTCTGTGCGACCCCATAGACGGCAGCCCACCAGGCTCCCCCGTCCCTGGGATTCTCTAGGCAAGAACACTGGAGAGGGTTGCCATTTCCTTCTCCAGTGCATGAAAGTGAAAAGTGAAAGTGAAGTCACTCAGTTGTGTCCGACTGTTCACGACCCCATGGACTGCAGCCTACCAGGCTTCCCCATCCATGGGATTTTCCAGGCAAGAGTACTGGAGTGGGGTGCCATTGCCTTCTCTGTTAAATGCAGGATAGCAAGCATAATTTTAATTACCAGCACAGAGGCTGCTCTCTGAAGCACCGCATTTCCTCTCTTAAGGGAGGGTCACAGACGACTCAGACGGGGACAGACCTTACGGGCGAGGGCCTCCCGCGTGGCTCCCTTTGCCTGGGGGACCTGGACACGCGCTGTATTTCACTTCTTACATATTTAACCATGACCCCGTGGTCCTCTGGCAAACGGACTTTGCAAAAGTCCTCTGACTGGGGCAGGAGGACGGACACTCTGTGGAAGCTCTCCCTGCCGCACATCCGACAAACGCTGGTCCCGGCGGCGGGGCCGCAGACACAGCGCGACTCCAGGGAGCAGGGTAACACAACGCGAAAGAGGGGAGGGTAAGGAGAGGGGGGAGGCCCCCGGGGTCAGCTCTGATGGTCTGAGACAGTGGCTCTGAGGTCTAACGCGAAGGGCTGCTGCTGCTGCTAAGTCGCTCAGTCGTGTCTGACTCTCTGCGACCTGATGGACTGCAGCCCACCAGGCTCCTCTGCCCGTGGGATTCTCCAGGCACGAATGCTGCAGTGGGTTGCGGTTCCCTTCTCCAGGGGCTCTTCCCCACCCAGGGATCGAACCCGCGTTTCCTGCACTGGCAGGCAGATTCTTTACTACTGAGCCTCCAGGGAAGCCCAACGGGAAGGATGGAAGGGAGAAAAGAAACCTGAGTGAAGAAAACACTCCAGACGGAGCGAAAAGCAGAAGCCAGCACCATCTGTGGCGGCACGAGAGCCGGCGTGGCTGGAGTGCGCGGGCGGGGTGTGAGCACGGGGTGTGAGCACAGGCTGGGGGAGCCAGGGTGGAGTGCTGGGTGCCAAGGGCCACGGGAGGGGCAGGGGAAGTCACCGCCAGCTGCACGAGCCCCAGAAACGGGCCCTGCAGACACCCTTCCTGGCGTTTGAAAAAACAACAAAGTGTCCTCTAGACATGGAGAGCACAAGAAACAGGACATACAGCACACGTGGAAACGTGAGACACACGGGCCTCGGTCAGGGGCTGGGGCTTCTGCATCTCCACGCACGAGCCTTCAGCAGGGCGCGGCCACCTCCAGGCCTCAGCCACGTGCAGAGCGCCTTCTCAGCGTCCGCCACAACGTCCCGCCTGCGCGGCTACCTGCCGAGCACTTAGGCCTCTTCCTAAACATCCGCGGCTGTGAGCTTATGGGTCTGACATGCAGGTTATACAGATTTTCCTAACACTCACCAGGAAACCTAACTGCTAAATATGGCGTATACTGACTAGAGCCATCTCAGGGGCAACAAATCACTAACTAGTCCCTACGGCCCACGGCCAGCCACCTCTCCTACCTGCAGAATACACAGTGAACCGAAGGTTACAGAGCCTCAGAGGATGCAAGCAAACCAGGAGAAAAAGACCAAAATGAGAATCACTTAATTCACTGCTTCTATTTGGAACGCCTCTAAAAAGAGAGAAAAAAAAGGCAGGACCCCTGGTGGTGGCGGCGGCTCAGTCGCTGTAACAGGTCGGCTCTGACTCCTGGTGGCCCCGTGGCCTGTAGCTCAGCAGGCGCCTCTGTCCGTGGCGAGACTTCCCAGCCAGAACCCTCCTCCAGGGGACGCTCCTCACTCAGAGACCGGCCCTGGGTCTCCCGCCCTGGCAGGCGGGTCCTTCAGCAGCTGAGTCAGAGCTTCCCTGGTGGCCCAGCTGGTAGAGAGTCCGCCTGCAACGCGGGAGACCTGGGTTCCATCCCTGGGTGAGGAAGGCCCCCTGGAGGAGGAACAGCTACCCACTCCAGGATTCTGGCCTGGAGAGTTCCATGGACTGTATGGTCCATGGGCACGCAAAGAGTCAGACATGACTGAGCAGCTTTCACGTCACTTCACTGGGAAGTGTACAAACCATGTAAGAACAAATCCTGTCCTGTCACTGTGCACGAGGTTCCAGCCACACCCCGAGCCCCTGCCAGCGAGAAACACCCGAACGAACAGGCCAGCACCTGGCTCCCCAGGCACCGCCTGACCCCACAGAGCCCAGAGTCCCTCACCTCCTCAGGGGCGTGACCACCTCTCCTCCACGAGGCAACAAAGCAGCAGGGCCCGAGAAGCGCTCCCCACCACCCCGGGCCAGCCAGTGCCCCAGCAGAGCGCTACTGCCGACCTCAACGCTAAGGAACGACGTGAACCCGTCCGTTCACCTGCAGCCCGCAGGTACCCAGCGTCCAGCGGGATCGGAACCGGAGCCTTGACCCGGCCCATTTGCCACCGCCGCGCGCCTGAGGCCGGCCCCCAGAAGGCCCGCTGAACACCGGGGGCTGGGGGGCCAGGCCCGGGCGAAGCGTACCTGTCCACCAGCTGCTTCACGCCCGCCCTGTCGGGCACCAGGGGCTGGTCCTGGCCGTCCGCGAGCGGGGTGCCCGCCTGCCGGTAGATGCAGCGGACAGCGTGGCGCACCTCCGACCAGCAGTTCTGCAGCTGCCGGGGCTCCCGCTCCGCCTCCGCCGAGAGCTCCCTGGGGACACAGGCACCAGAGCAGTCAGGGGGCTGAGGGGCCGCCTGGCCCGGGGCAGCCCCCGCGACCCCGGCCCGCTCTCTTCCCCGTCCTCCGGCGGCGGCAGCCCCCCTAGCCCCCATGTGTGGGGAGCCCCGGACCCGAACCCCTCGCTGATCCGGGGAGCCCCCACCCTCCCAGCGGCCCTCGGGGGAGCAGGGGGAGCCCGGGCGGTACCTGCGCTCGTTGCAGGCCTCGCAGGCGCAAGCGGGGTCCGCGGGGGCGGCCACGGGCATCGGCTGAGCGCCTAGGGCGAGCCGCCCGCCACTGCCAGCCTCCGTCTGTGAGCTGAGTGGGGTGTGGAGAAGGAAGTCTTGACCCTGCTTCAGAGAGAGCGGAACAGACGCGTCACGTTAACTGGTCATGGCCCAATTAGCCATGACACTAACTGTTCAGGAAAACACCTTTTAGAAAAAACGTAAAACCTGCACGTTAAAAAGAAAACATTTCAACTGACAATGCGTAGGAAATTTTCTCTCTTGATGGTCAAGTTCGAGAACTTCGCCCGGGATGAATTACTCCTTTAACCTTCTGACAGTCGCATCGTAACCATGCGGGGACAGTCGTTTAAAAAGAGCAGTTCCCAAACCAAGGCTCTCTGATGCCCGAAAGGGGTCGGGTGGGGAGACAGGTGGGAGGAGAATCAAGAGCGAGGGGCATATGTATAGCGACGGCTGAGTCAAGTGGATGCAGGGCAGAAATCAACACGATATTGGAAAGCTATTATCCTTCCACTGAAAAGAGAGCGAGCGAGCAGGTCCACCCCAGCGCCCTGACTGCCACCACCGTCCTGGGGGGACACCGCCCCCAGGTGACGCTCCCGTCACTCGAGACGGCGCTCAGCGGACCCCCGGCGGCCACTCTCTCAGTCTGTCCCACGGAACTGAGTGGGAAGCAGGCTCAGACCTGGACCCCCAGCCTGGCCAGCACGGAGACCACAGCCCCGGGCCCGCTGCACAGACCCCCACCCCCACCTCCCTCTGCCTCAGAACATGATCCCAGGGCCCACACAGCTGCCACTCTGTCCCTGGGGATGGGGCCTGGACGCCGGTTTGAGGGCTGTGGGCCCCCACGTGTAGCAGGAAGGTGCACGCACACTCTTCCCCAGGGCCAGCCGGCCGGCGGCCAGCTCCAGCCAGCACCCCGGCCACGAGCAGGGCCCCCACGGGAGGGCTGTGGACCAGAGGACCGCATCCTACTGCCCCTGCCCCCAGGGGCCGAGTGGGGGTCCAGACAAGCCCGCTGGTGGCGGAGCTGGGCAGACCCAGTGCGGGCAAACGCCCGTGCATGGGGCCAGGGGCAGGGAGCCACCCCCGAGCTGAGGTGGGGCTGGACGCCATGAAGGAGTCCCCAATAAAGCTCCTGCTGCGTGAGAGACCCTGGGATGACTCTGGACGCAGAGTGCGGACGGGGCGCCACAGTCCCCAGCAGGNACGCCCGTGCGTGGGGCCAGGGGCAGGGAGCCACCCCCGAGCTGAGGTGGGGCTGGACGCCATGAAGGAGTCCCCAATAAAGCTCCTGCTGCGTGAGAGACCCTGGGATGACTCTGGACGCAGAGTGCGGACGGGGCGCCACAGTCCCCAGCAGGCAGGCCAGTGCCACATCTCAGCTCCGTCCAGGAAAACCACAACCTCCTACGAGCAAGAGCCTCTGCTGCGGGCCCGTGAGGACGCCGGGGCCCCCGAGAGCCACAGCGAGACCGCAAGCAACAGGGGCAGCGGGGGCAACCAGGACACGGGACAGGCAGCCCTGCCCCCCACACCGACCTGAAGGCCTGAGCTAGATGAGACACCGGGATACCTGAAGACAAGACAGTCCCGCTCTGAAGACGCCTGGAGGGGCGATGGTCTGACGGGCAGGGCCGGGCGGGCTGCTGCAGCGGGTGGGGGCCGTGCTGGGGGTGGCAGCCGTGCCCGCGCGCACACCCACGACCACCACGGGGCCCGCCCGGCTGAGGCCACCGCTGCCCCCGGGCCTCGACGCTGTGGTGCCACGACCACGCTCACACACTGGGGACCCGTCCTCCAAGCCGCAGCAGTGGTGTTTAAGACACACGGGAGGTCGTGCGGATCCCCCTACAGAGAGCCCCCGCCACCACCCGCATTTGCCAACACTCTGCAGTCCTCCCGGTCTTCAAGGGTTCCTGGACAAAGGTCTGCTTCCACGTGACTGCGCCGGTCCCTGAACACAGAGCATGACCCACCGAGCCTGTGACGCGGTGACAGCGGAATCCCATGAGCAACGCCTCAGCAAGGATGCCCACTGGGGGAGGCGGGTGTTTAACCAGAAGAGCCCCCGCCACCACCTGCATTTGCCAACACTCTGCAGTCCTCCCGGTCTTCAAGGGTTCCTGGACAAAGGTCTGCTTCCACGTGACTGCGCCAGTCCCTGAACACAGAGCATGACCCACCGAACCTGTGACGCGGTGACAGCGGAATCCCATGAGCAACGCCTCAGCAAGGATGCCCACTGGGGGAGGCGGGTGTTTAACCAGCTCTCCGCTGAAAACCCGACGCTCTCCACCCGGCGACCACGGCTCCTCTGCCGTGCCCCGCTCCTGGGCCCAGCGAGCCCGCCAGCTGCAGCCCCCGGCGGCCCCACTCCAGGTGTGCCCTGGACCCACTGCCCACCCGCAGGGCTGCCCCTGTGCACCAGGCGGCGCCCTCGCAGCGCCCTCTTGGGTCTGCGCATCGCCTCTCGTGGCTGGCTCCTCACTCCTCATGTTCAAGTGGGCCTGTCCACACCAGCGGAGCGCTGCCAGCCCTGACCCCGGTCGCGACAAACTGCAGGCCGTCTTCCCCACGACAAGCTGTGTCCCGCGAGGGCAGGCCCTTTTCTGACCTAACAGCTACTGCACTCGAGCAGCAGGGCCGTGGCCGGGCGCCAGGGCAGGCTCGCTGAGACCCCGAGAGGAACACTTGCCGCTGACAAGGGAGGAGGGAGCGCACAGCGACCCCGCGCGGAGCCGTAGGCGCGCCGCCGCGCCTCTCAGACAGGCGCCCTTCAGTCACCAGGCTCTGCCCGAGGCCCACGGAGTTTAAAAGACCCCACACTTCAACCACATACGACGCACAACGTCCACAACCAGCAACAGAGTCACGAGCCAGGAAAACACGGCCCGTGACCAGGAGGTTCTGAACCGCTGATCAGCCGCAAAGGCCCCTGCGTGCGTTTTTTACCTGGGCCATTTGGTTTCTTGCTGAGTTGCATAGAGTCCTTGATATATTTTGGGTATTACCCCTGATCAGATATGTGGTTTGTCATTCCATTCTGCAGATTTTTTCACTTTCTTGATAGTCTTTTGCTATGCACAAGCTCTGTAACTTTATGTGGCCCCAGCTGTTTATTTTTTATTTTGTTGCTTGTGATTCAGATGTCAAATCCAAAAACACTTCTGAGACCACATCAAGGAGGTTTATTTTGAAGTCTGTGACCCATTCTGAGTTGATGTTTCTGAGTGGTGTAAGACATGGGCCAAGTTTCATTCTTTCTCATGTGAATATCAAATTGTCCCAGAACAATGTACTGAAAAGACTGTCTTTTGTCCATAGTTCAACAAAATTACTGATGAATAAATCACAATACATAACGCACTAAATTATATGTGAACCGTAGTATGTGAAGAGTTAATTGATTACGTCCGTGCAAAGGGAAACCGCAGCCACCCAGACAGCATGAGGACTCTTGTAAACGAAGGCAACACACCCACGCCACATTCACGCGGGTCAGAAAGGGGTGAAGATGATTTAGGAAAGTACTCATTACACACACACAGGCATTTTTAAAAAGGGCTTAAGAAAATAAGGGAATGTTAAATATGAGAGGACCGTGGCTATCTCAGAAGGGGAGGGAAAAAAAGATGCACAGGGAGGCGCACGATAGTCTGATTTCCAGTGCTGACCAGGGCTCATTATCCCTCACAACATGTATACAATGTTCACGTTCACACACAGATCAAATATTACATAGCAACAAAAAGGATGTAAATGAAAGGCAAACCCTCACCGACTCCCAGCTCTCCCCTTACTGCTTCGTGTCCCTTGCGAGGCCCCCTCAGCCTCACCGTCCCTCTCGGGTCCGCCCTCTCCTCCCCGCACAGTGAAGTGCGTGCCTGAAGCGTCAGCCCCTCCCTCCTTTTTAATCCTGACTCATTTCTGGCTACGCTGGGTCTTCTCTAGTTTGGTGAGAGAGGCTACTTTCTTTGGAGTGCGCGGGCCTCCCGTTTCGGGGGCTTCTCTTGCTGGGAGCACAGGCTCAGGCGCTCTGCGGCGTCTGTGACATCCCCAGACCGCGTCCCAGGATCGAGCCCGGGCCCCTGCCCCGGCAGGCAGGCTCCCAGCCAGCCGCGCCGGCTCAGCGTCCCCGCCACGCGGCTGCTGCTCAGGGCTCGCCTGGCCTCGGCTGCCGCCGCTCCGCTAGCACAGGCCTCGCCGAGGTCCCTGCTGAGGGTGGCACTCTCATGGCAGGGCTCCCCTGCTTGCGGAGCACAGGCTCCAGGGCGCGCGGGCTCCAGGAACCGAGGCTCCCAGGCTCGGGACACAGGCTCAGCAGTTGCCGGCCACGGGCTTAGCTGCTCCACGGCATGTGGGATCTTCCCGAATGAGGGACTGAACCTGTCTCTCCTGCACTTGAAGGCAGTTTCTTTACCACTGAGCCACCAGGGAAGCCCCTGAAATTGCAAATCTTAAAAATAAAACCGGGGATTCTACTTGACAGAAGTGAAGCCAAAAGATCTGTCTGACCGACGTCAGATGGGCGGGAGGGTCTAGCAATGTCCAGTCAGCAAGTTAGAAAGAGACGTCAGTTACGTCTATACCAACAAAGTTAAAGGAAGGAAAAAAAAAAAAAATCATGGAAATAGCATAAATAAAAGTCAAGTAACTCTGAGTAAATTTTTTTTAAAGCTGCAAAGGCATAATACAGAAAAACATGGAACATTTGTAAGTGGTGAAAGAGTCCATGCTTATGGGATCAGAAAACTTAATACTAGAAAGAAATAAATTCTCCTCCTCCCGACTTACCGTCAGTGCCACCCCGGCCAGATCTCAGCAGGGTGTCTCTTCCGTATGTGTGTATGTGTGCTGGCAGTTGTCTGCGTGTGCGTGTGTGGAAACAAGATAATTTTCAATTACACAGAAACGGAAAGAACCAAGAATGACCAAGGCAGATTTGACGAGCGCAAGGTGAGAGGCCGTTCTCTCTGCACAGACGCGTCATCGCAAAACCCACAGCGCAGCGGGCTCCAGAGCCGCCGCGCTCGTCAGCAGCAGGCACTGAGCTAAAAGGTCAGAGCCACTTCCAGGTGTCCGTGATGCTGCCCAGGCAGTAACCGTACTAACCCAAACCCCTGAGCAAGCCTTCTGAACGTCCGATGTGACGCAACAGGGGGTCGGCATGGAGCACTCCTGCAATGCTCCGAAGAACACAGCTGCACACCGAGTGAGCCCCGCTGTCCCGGGAACTTCAATCTGCCTCGACAGAGGGCCTGGCAGGCCCATCTGTGCATATTCAGACTTGGATACTGTCAGACCTGTTCTCAAAAATGAGTGAAATAAGCCTGTCTCTCAAGGAAAACAGCTGGTGCTACTTGTAGCCAGTCACAAAACTGCAGCTTTCCAGCAAAAATCGGAAGTTTGGAAAACGCGTGTCCATTACTGAGGGCCTGGAAGCACATCCACATTTGGACACCTTTCTGAAGATATCGGTGACAGTAACAAATGTGACTTGTAAAAAAAAAACAAACCTGGCTGTTGAAAGGCGTCCCTATCTGGAAGCTCTCCCTTCCTGTGCAAATGACCAGTGTGTGGTGCTGCACACTCACGTATGGGCAGGAGATTCGTTCAGAGTGCTGCAGCTAACCAAGAGAAACTGCTACCTGTCACAGGTGGGTGTGGCACCAGAGAAAATCCAGTTATCTGAAAAAGTGATTGCATACAACTTCAATCAAACCACCCAACACACAAGCAGACGGAGAGGCCAGCTATATTCTATCATCCAAATGTGAAGATCTAAAAAGAGTGCTACTCTATTATTTTTGTTTTGGAAATAGTTTTCATCAAAAAATATGCTTTCAATCTTAACTCTGAGCTGTGCTTAGTCGCTCAGTCGTGTCTGACTCTCTGTGACCCTAGGACTGTAGCCCACCAGGCTACTCTGTCCACGGGGATTCCCCAGGCAAGAATACTGGAGTGGGTTGCCATGCCCTCCTCCACGGGATCTTTCCAAGTCAGGGATCGAACCCAGAACTCCCGCATTGCAGGCAGAATCTTTACCATTTGAGCTGCCAGGGAAGCCCAAGAATACCGGAGAGGGAAGCCTATCTCTACTCCAGGAGATCTTCCCAATCCAGGAATCGAACTGGGTTTCCCCCATGGCAGGTGGATTCTTTACCAGCTGAGCTGACCCTATGACTCAGCAATTCCTTTCCTACATGCATATACAACAGGATGTGCAAACCTGTGCTCCAGGAGCATCAGCCGACACAGCAAAATCTGGAAACCAAACACAAGGCAGTATCAGCTCACACAGGCGGACAGTATACAACCACCCAAGCTGACCACACGGCCCACAGCCGCGCCTACCTCAGTGACACCATGAGCCATGCCGTGCAGGGCCACCCGAGACGGACGGGTCACGGTGGAGAGTTCTGACAAAACATGGTCCACTGGGGAAGGGAATGCCAAACCACTTCAGTGTTCTTGCCTTGAGAACCCCATGAACAGTATGAAAAGGCAAAAAGTTAGGACGCTGAAAGATGAACTCCCCAGGTTGGTAGGTGCCCAATATGCTGCTGGAGGTCAGTGTAGAAACAGCTCCAGAAGAATGAAGAGACGGAGCCAAAGTGAGCACAGCAGACAGCTGTGGATGCGACTGGTGATGGAAGACGCATAGAGCCTGGAACGTCAGGTCCATGAACCAAGGCAGACCGGAAGTGGTCTAACAGGAGATGGCAAGAGTGAATGTTGACATCTTAGGAATCAGTGAACAAAAATGGACTGGAATGGGCGAATTTAATTCAAATGACCATTGTATCTACTACTGTGGGCAAGATTCCCTTAGAAGAAATGGAGTAGCCCTCACAGTCAACAAGAGAGTCTGAAACGCAGTACTTGGGTGCAACTTCAAAAATGACAGAATGATCTTGGTTCGTTTCCAAGGCAAACCATTCAATATCAGTAATCCAAGTCTATGTTCCAAACACTAATGCCAAAAAAGCTGAACAGTTCTATGAAGACCTACAAGACCTTTGAGAACTAACACCAAAAAAAGATATCCTTTTCATCACGGGACTGGAATGCAAAAGTAGGAAGTCAAGAGATACCTGAGTAACAGGCAAGTCTGGCCTTGGAGTACAGAATGAAGCAAGGCAAAGACTACCAGAGTTTTGCCAAGAGAACGCACTGGTCATAGCAAACACCCTCTTCCAACAACACAAGAGAAGACTCTACACATGGACATCACCAGATGGTCAACACCGAAATCAGATTGATTATATTCTTTGCAGTCAAAGATGGAGAAGCTCTATACAGTCAACAAAAACAAGACCAGGAGCTGACTGTGGCTCAGATCATGAACTCCTTATTACCAAATTCAGACTTAAATTGAAGAAAGTAGGGAAAACCACTAACCATAAATCAAATCCCTTATGATTATACAGTGAAAGTAACATACAGATTCAAGGGATTAGATATGATAGAGTGCCTGAAGAACTATTGACGGAGGTTTGTAACACTGTACAGGAGACAGGGAGCCAGACCATCCCCAAGAAAAATAAATGCAAAAAGGCAAAATGGTTGTCTGAGGAGGCCTTACAAATAGCTGTGAAAAGAAGAGAAGTGAAAGGCAAAGGAGAAAAGGAAAGAAATATTCACCTGAATGCAGAGTTCCAAAGAATAGCAAGGAGAGATAAGAAAGTCTTCCTAAGTGAACAATGCAAAGAAACAGAGGAAAATAAAAGAATGGGAAAAACCAGAGATCCCTTCAAGAAAATCAGAGATACCAGAGGAACATTTCATGCAGAAACGGGCACAATAAAGGACAGAAACAGTATGGCCCTAACAAGCAGAAGAGATTAAGAAGAGGTGGCAAGAATACACGGAAGAACTGTACAAAAAAGATCTTCATGACCCAGATAATCATGATGATGTGATCACTAATCTAGAGCCAGACATCCTGGAATGTGAAGTCAAGTGGGCCTTAGGAAGCATCACTATGAACAAAGCTAGTGGAGGTGATGGAATTCCAGTTGAGCTGTTTCAAATCCTGAAAGATGATGCTGTGAAAGTGCTGCACTCAATCTGCCAGCAAATTTGGAAAACTCGGCAGTGGCCACAGGACTGGAAAAAGTCAGTTTTCATTCCAATTCCAAAGAAAGGCAATGCCAAAGAATGCTCCAACTACCGCACAATTGCACTCATCTCACATGCTAGTAAAGTAATGCTCAAAATCCTCCAAGCCAGGCTTCAGCAATACGTGAACCGTGAACTCCCTGATGTTCAAGCTGGTTTTAGAAAAGGCAGAGGAACCAGAGATCAAATTGCCAACATCCGCTGGATCATTGAAAAAGCAAGAGAGTTCCAGAAAAACATTTATTTCTGCTTTATTGACTATGCCAAAGCCTTTGACTGTGTGCATCACAATAAACTGTGGAAAATTCTGAAAGAGATGGGAATACCAGACCACCTGACCGGCCTCTTGAGAAACCTATATGCAAGTCAGGAAGCAACAGTTAGAACTAGACATGGAACAACAGACTGGTTCCAAATAGGAAAAGGAGTACGTCAAGGCTGTATATTGTCACCCTGGTTATTTTTAATTTATGTGCAGAGTACATTATGAGAAACGGTGGGCTGGATGAAGCACAAGCTAGAATCAAGACTGCTGGGAGAAATATCAATAACCTCAAATAGTGCTAATGACACCACCTTTATGGCCAAAAGTGTATTAGGAACTAAAGAGCCTCTTGATGAAAGTGAAAGAGGAGAGTGAAAAAGCTGGCACAAAACAACATTCAGAAAACGAAGATCATGGCAGCCAGTTCCATCACTTCATGGCAAACAGATGGGGAAAAAATGAAATACTGACAAACTTTATTTTCTTGAGCTCCAAAATCACTGTAGACGGTGACTGCAGCCATGAAATTAATTAAAAGACACTTGCTCCTTGGAAGAAAAGCTATGACAAGTCTAGACAGTGCATTAAAAACCAGAGACATCACTTTCCTGAGAAAGGTCCATATAGTCAAAGCTATGGTATTCCCAGTAGTCAAGTATGGATGTAAGAGCTGAACCGTAAAGAAGGCTGAGCACCGAAGAACTGATGCTTTTGAACTGTGGTGTTGGAGAAGACTCTTGAGAGTCCCTTGGACACAGTTCCATCACTTCATGGCAAACAGATGGGGAAAAAATGAAATACTGACAAACTTTATTTTCTTGAGCTCCAAAATCACTGTAGACGGTGACTGCAGCCATGAAATTAATTAAAAGACACTTGCTCCTTGGAAGAAAAGCTATGACAAGTCTAGACAGTGCATTAAAAACCAGAGACATCACTTTCCTGAGAAAGGTCCATATAGTCAAAGCTATGGTATTCCCAGTAGTCAAGTATGGATGTAAGAGCTGAACCGTAAAGAAGGCTGAGCACCGAAGAACTGATGCTTTTGAACTGTGGTGTTGGAGAAGACTCTTGAGAGTCCCTTGGACTGCAAGGAGATCCAACCAGTCCGTTCTAAAGGAGGTCAGTCCTGCATATTCATTGGAAGGACTAATGCTGAAGCTGAAGCTCCAGTACTTTGGCCACCTGATGTGAAGAGGTGACTCACTGGAAAAGGTCCTGATGCTGGGAAGGATTGAGGGCAGGAGGAGAAGGGGTCAACAGAGGATGAGTTGCCTGGATGACACCACGGACTCAGTGGACACGAGTCTGAGTGAGCTCCGGCAGAGGGTGCAGGACAGGGAGGCCTGGCGTGCTGCCGGCCATGGCCACTAAGAGCAGGACACTGAGCCCCTGAACAGCAACAGCAACCAGTGATGGAAACGGAGACCAAGACGCCGACAGACCCCCAACATGGTGCTGAGCAGGAGACCAGACGCAAAGCAGCGTACCCCGCATGACACCTGTCCGTAAAGTTCACAACTCCAGAAGAGCAGGGCAACCCTGCAGGGGGACGGAGGCGAGGGCGTGGAACTCAGGAAGAGGAGCAGGGGGGTGCGCGGGGAAGGGCGAGGGAAGCGGATGAAGGGCAAAGCCTGACTGGGGGCCTCGCTGCAGCAGCAATCCACCCAAAGAGACCAGCGATCACTGGAGGCGGCAAGGATTCATTCCGCCACGAAGAAACAGCTGCCCAGGACTTCCCTGGAAGTCCTGCAGCGAAGACTCTGGGCTCCCAACATAGAGGGCCTGGGTTTGATCCCTGATCAGGGAACTAGAAGGTCCCACAGGCTACAGCTGAAAGATCCAGCATGCCGCACCTAAGACCTGGCTCAGCCAAAGAAATAAATTAAACAAACAAAAAAAATAGCTTCTCAAATGCACATCAAAACCACAATATTATCAACTCTCACCTGTCAGAATGTCTGTCATCAAAAAGACCACGAATAACCACCACTGGTGAGCATGTGGAGAAAAGAGACTCCTTGCACACCGCCGGTGGGAAGGCAACCTGGTGCGGTCCCTGTGCGAGACGAGGAGCTTCCTCAGAAAACGAGTGACAGAGCTAACACACAATCTGGCAACTCCACTCCCGGGTAGACGCCTGAGGAAAATGAAGACACTGATTTGAAAAGACACACGCACGCCAATGTTCAGAGCAGCACCGTTTACAGTAGCCGGGACACGGAAGCCACCGAAACGTCCATCAACGGATGAACGGACAGAGGTAGTGTACACATATACGTGTGCACAATCGAACCCCAGAAAAAGAGGAATTTACATTTACAGCCACGTGGACGGACTTGAAGGGCATTATGCTAAGTGAAACAAGTCAGAGAAAGCCAAATACTGTATAATGTGACTTGTGTATGTGGAGTCTAAAAAATGAAGCGAACCAGTGAGTACAGCAAAACAGAGAAGCCGACCCTCAGACGGAGAGTCGACTCGTGGTCACCAACAGGCAGAGGAAGGCGGGAGCGGCAGGCAGGGGCTGGGGTTAAAAGATGCAAGCCACCGTGTATAAACCAGATAAGCAACAAATATACAAGGACATACTATGCAGGACAGGGGAACAGAGTCAATATTTTATACCAACTATTGTTCAGTCACTAAGCTGTGTCTGATTCTTTGGGACCCCATGGACTGCAGCACGTCAAGCCCTTCCGTCCTCCACTATCTCCCAGAGCTTGCTCAAACTCACCTCTATTGAGTCGGGGAAGCTATTGAACCATCTCATCCTCTGCCACCCCCTTCTTCTCCTGCCTTCAGTCTTTCCCAGCATCAGAATCTTTTCCAGTGAGTCAGCTCTTCACATCAGGTGGCCAAAGTATTGGAGCTTCAGCTTCAGCATCAGTCCTTCCAATGAATATTCAGGGTTGATTTCCTTTAGGATGGACTGCTTGGATCTCTTTGCTGTCCAAGAAAACTCTCAAGAGTCTTCTCCAGCACCACAGTTCAAAAGCATCAATTCTTCGGCGCTCACCCTTACTGACTATAAATGGAGCGTAACCTTTAAAAATTGTGAATCACTGCCGTACACCTGAAACTTACTGTGCATCAACTTTATCTCAATAAAAAATATGAAATCGCTTCTCAAGAGACCAAATGAGATGCACTTCTATGCTGACTGCAAGAACTGACTACAAGACCACTTACAAGACACAGCGCGAAGCAGGTCCGAGGCTGCGGGCAGGGGAGAAGGGAGGCACTCGTGCGCCCGACAGTGAGCACAAGGCCCCGAGGGAGAGGCCGCCGCGCCAGCGGGCAGCGGCTGGGCTAGTCAGCAGCCTGCGTCCAGGCAGCAGCGCCCTAAGACCTGGAGAGCGAAACTGGAGCCCTTTTGAGAAAAAAGGGCACACGCTCAGGGGAGGACATGGCAATCGCCCTAACTAGGAAACAGAGAGTGAGCACACAGAACAGGGAAAGAGCGCGGCTGACACGGGCCGGGCGAGCGCGGGCAGAGTCCGCCCGAGGCTGGGGAGACAGTTTCAAGCTCACGAGGAACACTCAGAAAAACCTAACCACGTATTACGAGACTGAGGCGATGGGTCATAATAGAGAGTTCTGACAAAACGTGACCCCCTGGAGGAGGGAATGGCAAACCGTCCTAGTATACTTGCCACGAGAGCCTCACGAACTGTATAAGAGGACGAAAAGATAGGAGACAGCGGAAGGTGAGGCCCCCAGGCCGGAGGGCGTCCTCCACGCTGCTGGGGAGGGCGGGGAGAACTAACAGCCCAGAAAGAGTAAGCTGGGCCAAAGCGGAAAGGCCGCTCAGCTGCGGACGTGCCTGCTGGTGAGAGCAAATCGGATGCTGCCAACAGAGCCGCGCAGGAGCGTGGGATGTTGGGCCCATGAACCAAGATCAGTCGGCTGCGGTCAAGCAGGAGATGGCAAGAATAAACGTCGACATCTTGGCAATCCAGAATGGACGGGAAAGGGCAAATTTAATTCAGATGACCATTCTATCTACTACTGTGGCAAGAATCCCATAGAAGAAATGGAGAAGCCCTCAAAGTCAACAGGAGTCCAAAATGCAGTACTTGGGTGCAACCTCAAAAGTGACAGAATGATCTCAGTTCATTTTCAAGGCAACTATTCAACATGTAGTTCAAGTCTATGCCCCCACTCTTTCATACTGTGACTGATTCATTGGAAAAGACCCTGATGCTGGAAAAGATTGAAGCCAGGAGGAGAAGGGGATGACAGAGGATGAGATATGTCTGTATGGCATCACCAACTCGGACATGAGTTTGCGCAGGCTCTGGGAGTCGATGATGGATAGGACGGGAAAGGGCAAATTTAATTCAGATGACCATTCTATCTACTACTGTGGCAAGAATCCCATAGAAGAAATGGAGAAGCCCTCAAAGTCAACAGGAGTCCAAAATGCAGTACTTGGGTGCAACCTCAAAAGTGACAGAATGATCTCAGTTCATTTTCAAGGCAACTATTCAACATGTAGTTCAAGTCTATGCCCCCACTCTTTCATACTGTGACTGATTCATTGGAAAAGACCCTGATGCTGGAAAAGATTGAAGCCAGGAGGAGAAGGGGATGACAGAGGATGAGATATGTCTGTATGGCATCACCAACTCGGACATGAGTTTGCGCAGGCTCTGGGAGTCGATGATGGATAGGCAAGCATGGTGGGCTGCAGTCCATGGGGTCGCAAAGGGTCAGACACGACTGAGCGACTGAACGGATGCCCCTACTACTGATGCCAAAGAAGCTGAAGCTGAACAGGTCTATGAAGACACAGAAGACCTCCTGGAACTAAAAGCAAAAAAAGATATGTTCCATCCATCACTGGGGATTGGAATGCAAAAGCAGGAAGTCAAGAGACACCTGAAGTGATTGGCAAGTCTGGCCTTGGAGGACAAAGTAAAGCAGGGCGAAGGCTAACTGGGCCCTGCCAGAGAGCGCACTGGCCACAGCAGACGCCTTCTCAACAGCACAGGAGGCGGCCTTACACACGGACGTCACCAAACGGTCAAGACCAAAATCAAACCGATTACGTTCTTTGTAGCCAAAGATGGAGAAGCTGTATACAGTCAGCAAAAACAAGACCTGGAGCTGACTGTGGCTCAGATCACCAGCTTCTCATAGCAAAATTCAGACTAAAATGAAACAGAGCAGGGAAAACCACTAGGCCAGCCAGGTACGACTCAAATCAAACCCCTGTGAATATGCAGGGGGGCAATGAACAGATCCAAGAGATTGGATCCTGTTAACAGTGTTCCTGAAGAACTACGGAGGGGGGTCTGTAATACTGTACAGCAAGGCAAGCAAACAAACCCATCCCAAAGAGAAGGAAGAACCAGAAGGCACAGTGGGTCTCTGAGGAGGCCCTGCAAACGGCTGAAAGAAGGAGAGAAGTGGAAAGCGAGGGAGGAGGGGAAAGGCGCACCCCACTGAGCGCAGAGCTCCGAAGAGGAGCACGGAGAGGTGAGAAGGCCTTCCCCAGCGAGTGCTGCAGAAAGCTGGCAGGAAGCAGCAAAGGCAGGGAGCCCGAGACGCCGCAGGACAAAGGGAGAGGGGACACTTGGCCCAGGGCGGCACAGTGAAGGACAGAGGCGGCAGAGGCCTGCAGACGCTGGGGAGGCCAGCAAGAGGTGGGACGCACACACGGAACTGCACAGGACAGATGCCCACGACCTGGATCACTACGCCTGTGTGGCCAGCCAGCCAGAGCCAGACATTCCGGAGAGCGAAGCCAAGCAGGCCTTAGGAAGCACTGCTGGTGATAAAGCTGGTGGAGGCGATGGAACTCCAGTAGAGTTACTCAAAACCTGGAAAGGATGATGCCATCGAGGTGTTGCATTCAATCTGTAAGCAAATGTGGAAGACCCAGCAGTGGCCACGGGACTGGAAAAGGTTAGTCCTCATCCCAGTTCCCAAGAGGGGTCTCACTAAAGAACGCGCTAACCACTGGGCGGTCTCACTCCTCTCCCTCCTGGGACGGTCGTGCTTAAAAGTCTGCGTGCTAGGCTTCAGCATCGTGCAGACCAAGAGCTTCCATATGTCCAAGCTGGCTTTAGAAAGGGAAGAGGAACCAGAGATCACGTTGCCAACACTCCCTGGATCATAGAGAAAGCAAGGGGACTCCAGAAACATCTATCTCTGTCTCACCGACTGCGCTGAACCTTTGGCTGTGTGGGCCACAGCGGTCTGTGGAAAGCTCTTAAAGAGGTGGCCGTGCCGGCCGTCACCTGCCTCCTGAGAGAGCTGCGCGCGGGCCAAGAAGCAACAGCGAGAGCCCTGTAGGGGCGCCTGGGTCAGGGCTGAGCAACGGTCGCGAGAGGCTGCCTGCTGCCCCCCTGTCTAACCCGCCTGCTGAGCACATCAGGAGAAACGCCGGGTGGGTGAGCTACAAGCTGGAATCAGGACAGGCGGGAGAAACACCAACAACCTCAGACAGGTGGAGGATGCCACTCGAGGGGAGAAAGGGAAGAGGAACTAGAGAGCCTCTTGATGAGGGTGACAGAGGAGAGCACGGAGAGGTGAGAAGAGAAGAGGAGAGAAGAGGAGAGCAAGACAGCGGCTTAAAGCGAAATCTGAAAGAAACTGCGACCATGGCGCCCGGCCCCACTGCTTCATGGCAAATAGGAGGGGAGACTGCGGAAGTGGTGGCAGAGTTTCTCTTCCTGGGCTCAAAATCACTGCGGACGGTGACGGCAGCCATGAAGCCAGGCAACGACTGCTTCCTGGCAGGAGCGCGGTGACAAGCCTAGACAGGGGGTTGAAAGGCAGAGATGCTACCCTGCTGGCAAAGGTCGGTCTAGTCAAGGCCATGGTCTTCCCAGTGGTCACGTACGGTTGTGAGAGCTGGACCACAAAGAAGGCAGAACGCCAAAGAATTGATATCTTTGAACTGTGGTGCTGGAGAAGACTCCTGAAAGTCCCCTGGACAGCAAGGAGATCAAACCAGTCGATCTTACGGGAAGTCAACCCTGAATCCTCGTTGGAAGGACTGATGCTGAAGCTCCAGTATTTTGGTCATCTGATGTGAACAGCCAACTCACTGGAAAAGCCCCTCGTGCTGGGAAAGACTGAGGGCAGAAGGAGAAGAGGGTATGAGGGGACGAGAAGGCTGGACGGCATCTCAGTGCAATGGACATGAACCAGGGCAAACCTCGGGAGATGCGAGGACAGTGAGGCCTGGCACACGGCAGTCTTTGGGGGTGGCGAGGAGTCGGGCACGGATGGGCGACAGAACAGCCAGCACTGCGTATCAGTGTATCTGCCTGACGAGGAATCACTCTAAGACACGCCACGAGGCTCAACAGGAACAGCGGTAAGTTAAAAGCCAGTGTGATTGCAAGTAATCCAAGAGATAGGTTTGGATATTTACAAATACTTCTAAAAACAATTCATTGTTGGAAACAGAAATAACCACGATTGGATAACACTTAAAGTTGAGCCCATACTACTAGCAATTCAAAATACAGAGCAGCGATCAGGTTTCCAGCACACGTGAGGCAGAATCGTAAACACTGATGGGGAAGAACCCCACGCAGAAAAGCAGGGGAGCAGCCACCGAGAAAGACCCGCCAGCTCTGCGGGCGCCTCGGCGGGGCCGCTGGTGTGCAGGCCGGGCCGCCTGTGTGTGCGTGCTGTGCCCATCCTCCTGTGCGAGCACGGGCAGGCGGAGCGGGCAGGTGCCCCCCGGTCTCCGGGTGAGATGGGCACAGGAGGGCCACGTCCCTAAAGCAGCTGGCACACAGCCCCAGCTCCCTGGCCCTCGGAAGAGGCCCAGAAGACGGGGAGTCCCCACACTGTCGTGGCCCCACCTTGTCGTGGCGTCTGTGCCCTGCTCCCGAGAACAAGGAACCAGGGGAGCCAGGCCCACGACTGACGGTGTCCATCTGCTACGCGGGACCTGGGGGCACCTGCCATCACCACCTCCAGCATCCTGAGCAGAGCAGGGCCCCTGGGGAGGAGCAAAGCGGAGCATGCCTGCCAGCAGTGGAGTCTCCGTGAGGGCGGGAGGACGCTGGGGACACAGAGGGGCCGGGAGCGGCTGGCACTCAGACAGCGCCCCTCCCCGCCTCCTCCCCACCCTCCGCACACACAGCAGCGGTCACGAATGGAGCAGAGTGGAAGGACAGAGGTGTTTAAAGATTTTCAAGCTCCTCTTTGGAGACACGACTGACAGATTTCTAGCGAGACTGGCTAAAAAAAAAGAAAAAGCACAAATGTGAGGAATAAAAAGCGGTTTCTACAGGCATGGGAGCAACTAAAGCAGACCCCCGCACACACACCGACCCTAATCCACCACAGCTCCCTTGGAAAGGCCTGCCCTGGTGGCTCAGATGGTAAGGAATCCACCTGCCGCGCAGGAGACCCGGGTGCGATCCCTGGTCTGGGAAGATCCCACAGAGAAGGAAACGGTAACCCACCCCAGTATTCTTGCCTGGAGAATCCCGTGGACGGAGGAGCCTGGCGGGCTGCGGTCCACGGGGTCACAGAGAGTCAGGCACGATGGAGTGACTAAGGACACGCACGACTTGAAAACAAATGGAAAATGTCTTATCTGTCCAAGAAACCGAAGCAAAAGTTCAAAATGCACCCCCAGCCCTGCACCGCTGTGAAGGCGGGAGGCCGTGACCCGGGGGCGGGGGTTGGGGGGGCGAGGCTGGAGGTGGACGGGCAGGCAGGGCCTGGGCTGGAGGAGGAAAGGACGAGAACCACCGGCCACCCAGGCCCCGGGGGGCGCACCCAGGAGGCGGGCTCCTCGGCCGCAGGGAGACCGTGGAGCGTCAGCGGGGCCTGGGCAGTCCCGGGCACAGCGGGGTGGCCAGGGTGGCACTCCAGGCCAGGCCCCTCCCGTCAGGCAGGACCCAGAGGGCAGGTGGGCAGCAGGCCCAGGCGGAGGGGCCAGGGGACCCAATGAGCAGGTGGGCAGCGGGGAGCAGGCCCAGGCGGAGGGGCTGGGGCCAGGGGAGGGCTGGGGAGGACGGAGACCCCCGGGACAGACATGCTCAGGCCTGTGACTGGAGAGCCGGGATCCAGGCGGATATCCGAAACCGAGGCTTCTCGGTGTCCACGCAGGACACGGTCTCGGCGCCAGGCTCTGAGCGAGGCCTGCAGGGCAGGCAGGCATGGAGCAGGGAGGCCGGGCATGGCCTTTGGAGACGGAGCGCGTTCAGCATTGGGTCTGTGGGCCTCGCTCAGCACATCCCTGACCAAGGGGACGCTGTCACGGAGCCCACGCCCGAGGCCGGGGCCCGCCCGACAGTGTCAGGCCCAGGGGCGCCGGCCGAGGGGGCAGCACGGAGGCCCAGCTTCACTCGCAGCAAGTGCCCGAGGCCGAGGGTGGCCGGCTTTCTCCCCAAGCCAGCCCAGACCCGCAGACGCCCTGCCGCAGGGCAGGGTCACCAGGCCGGCGCACCTGGCCCCAGACACGGGGCGGGGGGAGGAGAAGGGGCAGGGAGGAGGCCCCGGGCATGCGGAGAGCCCGGCCCGGCCCACACCAGCACGGGGCAGCGCCCGAGAGGCGGGTCCGTGCCAGCTCCAGGGCCCACCTCGCCCACCACCTCTGCAGCCACGGCCTGGCACTGCCTCCACAGGAGAAGGACCACCACCACCACCACCGCACACACGACCCCTCACTGCCACCACACCCATCAGCACTACACACACGCTCTACTGACGCTGCACACACCACCACCACCGATGCAGAGTGGCGTGTGACGCGCACAGTATACACACCAGCACTGCACACACACACACACACACACAAAGCACCACACATGGCGCCACCACCACCACCACACCACTCTATACACACACCCCCACTATATACACACACACTAGATACACACACCCCACCATCACACACCCCCACTAGATACACACACCCCACCATCAAACACACCACTCTATACACACACCCCCACTATATACACACACCCCCGCCACCACCACACACACACACCACC
>SJYT01056686.1:128902-142792 GCA_006410635.1 Cephalophus harveyi
AAGAAGAGACGGACTGACAGAAGATGAGATGGCTGGATGGCATCCCTGCCCCGATGCACGCGAGTCTGTGCAGCTCCGGGAGATGGTGATGGACCGGGAGGCCTGGTGTGCTGCCGTCCACGGGGTCGCAGAGAGTCAGACATGACTGACTGAACAACAAAACAACTGAAAAAAGACCAAATGCTTTAAGTGGACAAGAAAGGAAACGCAAGTAAAATAAAAGGGTAAAAGCACAAAGATCTGCAGGTGAAAACATTAAGATTAACTGTGCCACCCTTTTAGTCTCTTATTCTGTATCCGTTCATTTCTTCATTCGTTCATCTACGCGTTTTGGAGCCCAAGATATCTGAAGGGCAGAGCTGGTGATGGACAGGGAAGCCTGGCGTGCTGCAATCCCTGGGACGCAACTGAGCAACTGAACTGACTGACCAAGCCCTGTTTTTGGTAAGAAAATACACAAAAAGAGCTGCCCTCTTGGAGTATATATTCCAGTGAAGGAAAAAGACAAAGTGAGTACGTAAAACACACAGTATATTAGAAAGAAGTGCTGAGGAGACGAGTAGGGCAGGGAAGCGGGCTGCGCGGGGCCACACTAGTGAGGCCCACTTCTGTTCTGACAGTGACGGGGCTCTGAGCTGCGGCTGCTGCAGCTCTACTCCCGGAGCCGCGCGTGAGCTGGCACTGCCTCCCGGGAACCCTCAACAGAAGCCACAGCTCAGGGCCTGTCTCTTATACACATCTAGATGTGTATAAGAGACAGATATACATAAGCAAACGTGGGGCCTCGCACGGCTGCAAGGCAACTCCCCTCCAGAACCCAAAGGCCAGGTCTGAAAGCCCTTTCGGGACCCCACGGTGGTCCAGCGTCTAAGGCTCTGCCGGCCAGTGCGGGGGACACGGGTTTAATCCCTGGTCTGGGAAGGTCCCACACGCCGCGGGGCAACTAAGCCCGAGCACCACCACTCCAGAATCCACGCGCCCGCGAGCTTCTGCTCTGTGACGAGAACCACAGGGGGAGCCCGCAGCCCGCAGCCCCCTGCGCTTCACGCCGGACGGAGCCCAAGGGCAGCCGCCAAGACCCGGCACAGCCATGAATTGATTCAAGAAGAAAAACCAAAGCCCTTTCAGAACCAGGGCCCACGAAGACGCTGTCTGGGCTGAAGATGCTGATGTTCTCAAGAAGGCTTCATTGAGCTGAGGCTTGAAAAGGGAGGGGGCAGGGTGGGGCGGGGAGCCTGGCCTGAGAACTGCATCTGGGAGAGAAGTTCCGGCAAGTCACCAACAACGGAATCGTCTAGAACTGAGCGCGCACAAAGCCGCCTAGTCTTCCAACAAACTGTGCCGCCAAAGAGATCCTGCGACCGGCCGTAAAACGCCGAGACCCGCCTGTGGGCCGCCAAGCGCGGGCCGGGCCGGCCTGCGGGCAGCACGGGAGGCGCCGGGCCGGGCGCAGCCCCGCGGGCACTCACCGCCGGCTGCTCGGGGCCGCCGTGGCGCTCGCCCTTCTCCACGGTCCGCCGGCAGTCGGGGCACACCCACAGCGGCAGGTGCAGTGCGCTGCTGCCCTTGGGCGCCACGGACAGGGCCAGCTTGCTCGCGGTCTTCACGCCACTCTCTAAGAACGGAGAGTCTTTCCGCTCGCTTCTGCACAGAAGACAGTAATCCCCAGCAGGGTAGGGTGGTGTTCTATGATTCATGCCAAAATTAAAAGGAGTCTGGAACAGAAAAAAGAAAAACAAAGTGTTTTCAAAACATGAGCCACAAAACCAGGACCATTCAAACTTTACAGTTCTCACACTTTAATGCACATGTGTGTTCACACTGAGAAACATCAAACAGGGAATTTGTTGAATAAAACTGTGCTGAGCATTCTAGAAACTCGCAATACATACCTCAAATAAAACAGCGATACCATAAAGAACATCCAAGGAGGAGGCAGAAATCTGTCTTCACCCCTTCACCTAGCCTTCTGTGTTCCCCCCACATGCTAGGAAGCGTTAGCCTCAATTCAGACTGAGAAAGCACTGGGGCATTTTCTTTTTTCTTTTAACCATCAACAAAGTTCAGGGCATTCCCTGGAGGTCTAGTGGTTAGGACCCCTTGCTTTCTCTGCTGAGGGCTTGGGTTGAGGACCTAAGATTACACAGGCTGCTCAGTCCAGCCACAAACAGCAACAGCGGTGGAAGCCCCGGCTCTAGAGGTGTCTGCACTCAGGGCTCAAGGCTGGGGCAGCAATCTGGCTTGAGTGCACCTACAGAGCCAAGCCACCTCTGAGGCGGTCTGTCCAAGTTCCAGTCAAGATAAACATCTAGGAGCCTGACAGCAGCCACACAGAAAAACGTCCACGACCGGCCTCCCTCCACGCGTGCTATCAACTCAACTCCAGCCTCACCATCTACCTCCACTTCTCAAACAGGCCCTAAACTGAAGGGTGAGGGTAGGCAGGAGGAAGAGGAAAGACCATGATCCCAGATTCTCTCTAGTATCAACCGCGCTACCAGAAAAATAAAATTAGCCGTAAAAACACACAGACAGGTGCCCAGGTTTAAAACAGGCCTAAAGTCACCAGGTGAGGAAGTAGCAGCCAAGGCTTTAATCCAGATCGGCAGGAGCCCAGAGGCACCACGTGCAGCTTAGCCGAACCTCCCTGCACATCCAGGAGAGAGACTCGAGAGAGGCACAGCTGGCCGCAGGCGAGCAGGCAGGCCAGGCACAGCCTTCCTGACACAGCCTCACCAGCCAAGGTTCCCGAGCAGGGTGCACGGGGGCCACGGCCTCTGGCGCCAGGCGGAAAGCCCGCGCTGTGCGCCCGGCAGGCGGGCCCGCGGACCAGGACCCTGCCGGGGCCGTTCTGGCCGGAGCACTGCCCGCACACTCCCCTGCTCCGCCCCTGCCGTCCTCACCGGGGCGCGCACCGCTGCTGGCTGGCCTGACCCTGCGCAGACGAGACTGCCGCCACCACGGCCAGAGCACTCCCAAAGGCTGTCAGCAAGGCCTGGAGGGGCGTAACATCTGTTCTTACCTGCCTACGAAAACCAGCGATCAAACCCGACACCCGTCACACCCACAGGTGCGTCCTGGGTTTCACCAACCCAGCTCAGCAGCCCCCTGCATGTCTGAGGGCACTCACCTGAACAGCTGGGCACGGCTGCCCCCGGGAGCAGCTGCCCTTCTCTGTCCCAACAGGTCCCAAGCCCATCGCTGGCGGAGCAGCCCCAGGCCTCAGACCTCTGCAGGCTGCCTTTCTACCCAGAGCAGGAGACGCTGGGCCCAAGGTGACAAAGGTCCCCAGCAGAACCAGAGTGTTAAGAGGCAGAAGTGAATTGAGAGCACCCAGCTCAGGGTCCATCCCCGCAGGGCTTCCTGGGAGCCCACCGTGAACAAGACACTGGCCCAGGCACGGAGACACACAGTGAGTAAACCAAGATCCCCGCCGGGAGTGAGTGCATTTCTCCTCAAATGCAAGGACAAGGTAATCCTCTGTGCTCTCAAGTCGGAACGTTAGACAGCAGCGACTGAGCAGAGAAAGCAAGAAAAGTAAGTGTCTGCGGCTGAGGACGATGCCCTTCGTCACTGCACCCATCGAGGGCCTCCTTGAGGAGACGTCTCAAGTGGGGGGCTGTGGCCAGAGGCCTTGGGGTGTGGACAGAGGAGAAGGGGGCAGGGAGCCGCGGGGCCTGGCCTCACTCACATCTGGACATGGAGACAGGACGTGCGAGGAGGAGAGATGAGAGAAGGGAAGGCGCGAAGAGGCCAGGGCGAGACTGCTGCGAAGGCAGAGCCCCCGGGAAGGGGGTCAGACGCCGGGGGCAGGAGAGAGGCTGGGCTGCGCGTGGAGCAGCCTCAGCGGGGGCGGCTCGGGCACAGGGCCTGACGCAGACTGTGCACGGGCCAGACGCCGGGTCCTGCGGGCCCGAGCGACATCGGACCAGCAGACACAGAGCCCCGCCGGCCCGCCGCGCGCAGCGCTTCTCCGCCAGGGTGCAGACATGGAGTTGCCAAGGATGCGGAGCGGACGAGGAGGACGGCGTGGCTTCAACGAGAGCAGAGCCAAGTGAGACCCGAGGGCCAAGCAGCCGCAGGAAGAGCTGGCAGAGGGGCGCCGGCACGGGGGTGGCTGTGAACACGGGTCCTTCCGGCGCAGGGCGCAGGCTGGAGGGGAGGCTCGGGGCCGGGGCGGCTCAGCCAGCCTGGGGGCCCTGGGAGAAGGCGGCTCATGCGAGGAGTGCGTGACCCGGGTCTCTCTGTACAGAGAAACCCCGGTGTGCGAACAACGAACTCCGGGGTGGTCATCACATGTGAGGTGAGTGCAGGGGAGCAGAGCGGTCGGGCTTTGGGGGCTCGCGTACCTGGGCAGGGGGCCCCTGGCAGCGGAGGACAGGCTGCAGAGGTGAAGAGCAAGACTTACCGGTGGCGCGTTACCCTAGACAACGTGGAGCTAGACACCCGGGAGAGCAGCGCAATCCCTTGGGCACACGGTCTGTAAAGCCAGACAAGGAGATGGCAGAGCGCAGACGCGTCCCGAACGGAGTTCAAACCTTCCGACGCCCGGAGACTCGGCTCGGCGTGGCAGCGGGTCTGGCCCTGTCTCACCGCCTCGTCCTCCCGCCCCGCCCCAGGCCACCGCACAGAGCTGCCACTCCAGGCTCACGGGCCGACTCCTGGGACCGTCTGCAACAAACGGCATCACGCAGCATCTCCTCTGCTGTCGGGCCTCTCTCACAGCATCATCACTCGGAGGTGATTCCCTGTGCGGCTCAGGAGACTGCTCCTTTCACTCCCGAGCAGTGTCCTTGGAGATAAGCCACAACTTGCTCACCATTCTGCTGTCTGGACACGGGCAGTGTGTCTCCCGGTTTCAGCTTCACAAATAGTAGTTGCTATGAACACTCATGTATAAATCTTGCTGGATAAATACCAAGGAACAGAATAACTGGGGTGTCTAACTTATAAGAAACTGCCGGCACTTCCCGGCAGTCCAGTGGTTAGGACTCTGTGCTCTCATCCAGGGGGCACAGGAGCCCTGGTCAGGGAACCAAGATCCCACAGGCCATGTGGCTTTACCGGGAAAAAACCCAAATTGCCAAACTTCCCCCAAAGAGCACGGATGAGGAGTTCCAGTTAACCGACATCCTCATCAATGAGGTTTCAGTTGTGACCACCATAGTGAATGTGTAGCTCTGGCTCAGAGTGGTTTTCTCAATGAAACATTAAATATCTTTTCACAGGCTTATTCAGTATCTATTCAAATTTTTGGCCTGCCTTAAGGTTAATCAATTTTAATAAGACAGTTAGCTTTTGGTTTCATGGATTTTTCCCTATTAAAAATATTTTTGTTTTACTACATTTTGCTTTCATGTTCTTATTTCATTACTTTGAGTATCTTTGGGTACGAGTGGCTCTTTGACTTTCTACTTTCTTAAGGCGGACGCACAGGACAGTGAGCCCTTTCTCCTGCAGATGGTTAATGCTGTGCATGGCCCTATTAAGCACTGCTGTGGCTATACTTAACAAACTTTGATATGCTGTGTTTTCATTCTCATTCAGTTCAAAATATGCAACCACAAAGTTAAAACACGCTTGCTCCTTGGAAGAAAAGCTATGACAAACCTAGACAGCGAATTAAAAAGTAGAGAAATTACTTTGTCAATAAAGGTCTGTCTAGTCAAAGTTATGGTTTTTCCAGCAGTCATGTATGTATGTAAAAGTTGGACCATATATAAAACTGAGAGCCAAAGATTTGATGCTTTTGAATTGTGGTTACTAAAGACAACTCATGAGAGTCCCTTGGACTGGAAGGAGATCAAACCAGTCAATCCTAAAGGAAATCAGATGCGAAGAACTGACTTATTGGAAAAGACCCTGATGCTAGGAAAGATTGATGGCGGGAGATGAAGGGGACAACAGAGGATGAGATGGTTGGATGGCATCACAGACTCGATGGACTTGAGTTTGAGCAAACTCCTGGAGATAGTGAAGGACAGAGAGGCCTGGCGTGCTGCAGCCCATGGGGTCGTGAAGAGCTGGACACGACGGAGTGACTGACGATAACCCACTGCGGCAAAGAAGAGCTGCTGTCAGAAAGCCTCCAGCTTCTCCGACGGCAGTCGGCATCGCTTTACAGGCCTGAAGGCACCTGAAAATCACGGTGACCAGGCATCTCGTAAAGGACGTTAACAGTCCTCATAGCAATATCCAGAAATCACCGAAAGGGAGAGAAAAATCACATAAATGGAGCAGAGACTCAGAAAGGCTCTTAGTCAGCCCCTAAAGGGGTCAATCACACCTGAAAACTGAGCGACCTGAAGTAACGCCAACAGTAGCCATGCGCATAGCTGGTGAGCCCAAGCCATCCAACAGGGCCCTGCCCCTGGGCAGAGAGGCAGCGCCAGCCCCTCCGCCTGCCCTCCCATCACCACCACCACGCCCTTGGCCACAGGGGGGCAGCTGTGTCACGGAGAACCACAGCGGAGGCTAGCCAGGGACCTACCCACGCAAGACTGACCCCCCCCCAGACAGCGCCTGCTTTCCGCAGGCCCTCTACCCCCCGTAGCAGAGCTGATGACGCCGAGTCAGTCTCCAGGGCTGTCACTAAAATTGCTACGGTCGGAAAACTTCACAGGGCGGGGGCAGGAGTTAGGGCCCGGGCATAGCAACTGCGTGGGATGGCTGCGAGTGCCGGGGACAGGGCGCGTGTCTGCCCAGGGGCTGGAGAGCGAGGGGAGTGGAGGCGCAGACCCCCCGCTTGGGGCCGCAGAGGAGAGGCCGGCACAGAAGCACGGAGGGCGCGCACGTGGGCGGCAGCAGCCGGCGGGCCAGGCTCAGGGCCCCACACAGACGGCAGCGCCTGCGCGGAGGTCCCGGCCAGGCACGCCGGGGCCGCCGAAGCCTTTGCTCCCCTCTGGTCTCTCAGCAAGGGAAACTGAAAACAGTTATTACAGACGAGAAGAAACTTGGCGCTGTGGAGAAGGAAGGAAGGGGGGTGTGACATGCTGCTGAAGGGGCGTGCGGTGCCAGCCACCTCTGGAAAACCACGTGGCAGGGCTTCCGCCACTGGCCTGCACGGCACCCTTGGGCGCGCTTCCCCCCCCACCCCGGGGCCTGCACGGCAACACAATTGCACTCATCTCACATGCTAGTAAAGTAATGCTCAAAATTCTCCAAGCCAGGCTTCAGTACTACGTGAACCATGAACTTTCAGATATTCAAGCCTGTCTCTTATACACATCTAGATGTGTATAAGAGACAGCCCCCAACCCCCGCCTGGGGCCTGCACGCCGCCCTCAGGCGCACTCACCCCACGGCCGCCTCACCCTCGGCAGGCACTGGGCCCTGCCATCTGCCTGAGGCCTCTCCCGCTGACCAGCCCCTTTCCTTATTAGGCCATCCGTGTTTCCTTCTTTCCTGCATCATCTTCATTAGGATACAAACATGCTACTACTCCTCCCAGGCTGAAGAGACGAAACACTCTCCTCTTAAGCTCACTGTCACCTCCGGGTACTAACTGCGCCTCTCCTCACCGTCCTCCTCAGCAATGCCTTCTGATCTGCCCATGCCAACTCCAAGAGAAATGTAATGAAGCTGCAAACACGAGCCGTGTAATGAGTTAAAACCGAAAACAAGGCAAAAGCAAGGAGCTGACCCACCCAGCAGGCCGGCCAAAAAAGAGACGAAACACTCTCCTCTTAAGCTCACTGTCACCTCCGGGTACTAACTGCCCCTCTCCTCACCGTCCTCCTCAGCAATGCCTTCTGATCTGCCCATGCCAACTCCAAGAGAAATGTAACGAAGCTGCAAACACGAGCCGTGTAATGAGTTAAAACCGAAAACAAGGCAAAAGCAAGGAGCTGACCCATCCAGCAGGCCGGCCAAATCAGGCGCGCCGGCAGCACGTGCTGGCGAGGCCGAGCAGCGGCAGGCGCTCAGCGCTGCCGGCGCGGACGGGGCAGCCGCTCCGGAGGACAGTCCAGCGGCTTCTGCAGGATTAAACGTCCTCTCGCCCTACGACTGGGCAACCGTGCTCCTCAGGATTCACCCAAATGGAAACTTACATCCGCACAGACATCTGCACACAGACGTTTCTAACAGTTTCACTCATAGCTGCCGGAGCTTGGAAGCAACCAAAGTCTCCTTCAGAAGGTGAATGGGTAAGTAAACTGTGGTACAGCCAGACAACAGATTATCATTCAGTGCTAAAGAGAAATGACTCATCAAGCCACGGAAAGACACGGAGGAACCTTCAGTCCAGTTCAGTTGCTCAGTCGTGTCCGACTATTTGCGACCCCATGAACCACAGCAACCTTAAATGTCTATTATTAAATGAAAGGAGCAATCTGAAAAGGCTATAACTGTGAGATCGCTGCATGGCATTCTGGGAAACTATGCAGACAGTGAACGATGAGCGGCTGTCAGGGACGGGGAGAGGGCGGGCACGGGCAGGACACGAAGGGTTTCTCAATCGGTGTGATACTCAAGGGATACACACGCCGTTCGCCGTCTCTCGGGCCCACAGGCTGCACCGCAGCCAGAGGGACCCGGACCGAATCCCGGACTCTGGGCGACGGCGTGGCAGCTGAGCTCACTGGCCCTGACGACCCCGGTGGGGGCTGCGCACGCGTGAGGAGGCATGGGAACCCGCTGCACCTTCTGCTCAGCTTTTCTGGGAAACTGAACCGGCTCTAAGGGAAAAGCCTACTGAACACCTCCCCCACAAAAGACAGGCGAGCTCTAGCAAGATTTTAACTCAAGGCTGCTGTTCAGTCGCCAAGTCACGCGCGACGCTCTGCGACCTGGTGGACTGCAGCACGCCAGGCTACTCTGTCCCCCACGACCCTCCAGAGCGCTCCCAGATTCCCACCCACTCGGGCGGCGGTGCTCTCTAACCGTCTCATCCTCTGCCCTCTTCTCCTTTGGCCTTCCATCTTTCCCAGCATCAGGGTCTTTTCCAACGAGTCACGGTACTGGGGAAGACTCCTGAGAGCCCCGTGGACTGCAAGGAGATCCAACCACACAACCCTAAAGGAAACTAACCCTGAAACGATGCTGAAGTTCCAATATTTTGGCTACCTGATGCAGAGAGCCAACACACTGGAATCGACTCACTGAACTCAACATATGCACAATATTCTCACAGCAAAGGTAACCAACACAGAGTGAGATGCTTTACATTCTTTCTTCACACTAGCTCTCCAGTGTGAGGATGAGCTCACACATAAAGCACGTCAGGGGCTGGAGGGCCAGGCGGCCCCCGCTGACGCCGAGCGCACGCAGCGCGGGAGCCCGCCTCCTCCCGCCCGGCACGCTCTCCTGGCACCTGCTGTGCTCACCGTCCTGGTTTTTTCTGAGAACCGACTCCAAACCCTGAGGCTGTGGACCAAACCTGGTCTAATTCAATGAACTATGAGCCACGCCTGCCGTGTGGGGACACCCAAGACGGATGGGTCCTGGTGGAGAGTCCTGACAAGACGCGGCCCACTGGAGAAGGGAATGGCAAGCCACTTCAATATTCCTGCCTTGAGAACCCCATGAACAGTGTGAAAAGGCAAAAAGACAGGACACACTGAGAGAGGAGCTCCCCAGGTCGGCAGGTGCCCAACACGCTTCTGGAGATCAGTGGAGACATGACCCCAGAAAGAGTGAAGGGATGCAGCCAAAGCAAAAGCAACACCCAGCTGTGGATGGGGCTAGTGACGGAAGTCCGATGGGTAAACAGCAATAGCGCGTAGGAAACTGGAACGTCAGGTCCCTGAATCAAGGCAAACTGGAAGTGGTCAAACAGGAGATGGCAAGAGTGAACGTCGACATCTTAGGAATCAGCGGACTAATAAGATGGACTGGAATGGGTGAATTTAACTCAGGTGACCATTACATCTACTACTGCGGGCAGGAATCCTTCAGAAGAAGAAGTGGAGTAGCCATCGTAGTCAACGAAAGAGTCCAAAACGCAGCACTTGGATGCAACTTCAAAAACGCAGAATTATCTGCTTGTTTCCAAGGCAAACCATTCAATATCACAGTAATCCAAGTCTATACCCCAACCACTAATGCCAAAGCAGCTGAGGTTGAATGATTCTATGAAGATCTACAAGATCTTAAGAGAACTAACACCCAAAAAAATATGTCCTTTTCATTACAGGGGACTGGAATGCAAAAGCAGGAAGTCAACAGATACCTAGAGTAACAGGCAAGTTTGGCCTTGGAGTACAAAAAGAAGCAGGGCAAAGGCTAACAGAGTTTTGCCAAGAGAACGCACTGCTCATGGCAAACATCCTCTTCCAACAACACGAGAGACAACTCCACACATGGACATCCCCAGATGGTCAACACCAAAATTAGACTGATTTCATTCTTTGTAGCCAAAGATGAAGAAGCTCTATACAGTCAGCAAAAACAAGACTGGGAGCTGACTGTGGCTCAGATCATGAACTCCTTATTACAAAATTCAAATTTAAATTGAAGAAAGTTGGGAAAAACATTGGGCCATTCAGGTATGAACTAAGTTATATCCCTTACAATTATACAGTGGAAGTGATAAACAGATTCAAGGGACTGGACCTGTTAAATAGAGCTTCTGAAGAACCACAGACAGAGGACCCTGAAACTGTACAGAAGGTGGTGATCAAAGCCACCCCCAAGGAAAAGAAACGCAAAAAAGCAAAGTGGGTGCCTCAAGAGGGCTTATAAATTGAGAAAAGAAGTGAAAGGCAAAGGAGGAAAGGACAGATATATCCATCTGAATGCAGCATTCCAAAGAAAAGAAAGGAGAGATAAGAAAGCCTCCCTCAGTGCAAAGAAACAGAGGGAAACAATAGAATGTGAAAGACTAGAGATCTCTTAAAGAAAATTAGAGATGCCAAGGGAACATTTCATCCAAGGTTCAAAATACGAAATGCCGGGCTGGATGAAGCACAAGCTGGAATCAAAATTGCCGGAAGAAAAATCAGTAACCTCAGATATGCGGATGACACCACCCTTATGGCAGAAGGTGAAGAGGAACTAAAGAGCCTTTTGATGAACATGGAAGAGGAGAATGAAAAAGCTGGCTTAAAACTCAACATTCAGAAAACGAAGTTCACGGCATCCGGTCCCATCACTTCCTGGCAAACAGATGGGGAAACAATGGAAACAGTGACAGACTTTATTTTCTTGGGCTCCAAAATCACTGCACATGGTGACTGCAGCTGTGAAATTAAAAGACACTTGCTACTTAGAAGAAAAACTGTGCCAAACCTAGACAGCATATTAAAAAGCAGAGACATTACTTTGCCAACAAAGGTCCGTCTAGTCAGAATGATGGTTTTCCAGTAGTCAAGTATGGATGTGAGAGTTGGACTATAAAGCTGAGCGCCGAAGAACTGATGCTTTTGAACCGTGGTGCTGCAGAAGACTCTTGAGAGTCCCTTGGACTGCAAGGAGATCCAATCAGTCCTTCCTAAATATTGTCCTGAATATTCATTGGAAGGACTGATGCTGAAGCTGAAGCTCCAATACTTTGGCCACCTGATGCAAAGAACTGACTCACTGGAAAAGACCCTGATGCTGGGAAAGACTGAAGGCAGGAGGAGAAGGAACAACAGAGGATGAGATGGCTGGATGGCGTCACCGACTCAATGGACATGAGTTTGAGCAAGCTCCGGGAGTTGGAGATGGACAGGGAAGCCTGGTGCGCTGTAGTCCATGGAGCTGCAAAGAGCCAGGCATGACTGAGCAACTGAACTGAACTGATGAGTGCTGTCTGTGCTGGGCTAAGTGTCACTTCAGTCATCTCTGGCTCTTTGTGACCCAATGAGTAGCCTGCCAGGCTCCTCTGTCCATGGAATCCTCCAGGCAAGAACGCTGGAGTGGGCTGCCATGCCTCCCTCCGGGGATCTTCCTGACCCAGGGATCAAATCCTTGTCTTTTACATCTCCTGCACTGGCAAGTGGGTTCTTTACTACTATCACCACCAGAGAAGCCCTCTATGAGTACTAATAAAGAATAAAATGGCCAACAGGGGGCATAGAAGGAAAGGAAGACACAAGGAATAATTACTTTAGAAACAGGAAAAAGAAAAGCTAGAAACTCAAAGTTGATCTCAGTGAACAACAGCTTTATATGCCATGTTTATTTTAAACCCTAAAGTCTTTTCACACAGAAGTGTAAAACTTCTGTAAAACATAAACGGTTTTTTTAAAACACAAAGTTAGACAAAGATCTCTGTTTGTTTCCAAGTCAAACCATTCAATATCAAAGTAATTATGCCCCAACCAGTAATGCTGAAGAAGCTGAACTTGAACGGTTCTATGACGACCTACCAGACCTTCTAGAACTAATACCCAAAAAAGATGTCCTCTTCATCATAGGGAACCGGAATGCAAAAGTAGGAAGTGAAGAGATACCTGGAGTAACAGGCAAATTTGGCCTTGGAGTACAAAAAGAAGCAGGGCAAAGGCTAACAGAGTTTTGCCAAGATAACCCACTGGTCATGGCAGACACCCTCTTCCAACAACACGAGAGACAACTCTACACAGGGGCATCACCAGATTTTATATCATTGCAGTCAAAGATGGAGTAGCTCTATACAGTCAGCAAAAACAAGACCAGGAGCTGATTATGGTTTAGATCATGAACTCCTTATTGCCAAATATAAACTGAAATTAAAGAAAGTAGGAAAAACCACTAGACCATTCAGGTATGATCTAAATCAAATCCCTTACGATTATACAGAGGAAGTGACAAATAGATTCAAGGTATTAGATCTGATAGAGTGCCTGAAGAACTATGGACGGAGGTTTGTGACACTGTACAGGAGGCAGTGATCAAGACCATCCCTAAGAAAAAGAAATGCAAAAAGGCTAAATGGTCATCTGAGGAGGCCTTACAAATGGCTGAGAAAAGAGAAACTAAAGGCAAAAGGGAAAAGGAAAGATATACCCATCTGAATGCAGATTTCCAAAGAATAGCAATGAGAGATAAGAAAGCCTTTCTCAGTGATCAATGCAAAGAAATTGAGGAAAACAATAGAATGGGAAAGTCTAGAAATCTCTTCAAGAAAATCAGAGATACCAAAGGAATATTTCATGAAAATATGGGCACAATAAAGGACAGAATCATATGGAACTAACAGAAGCAAAAGATATTAAAAAAAGAGGTGACAACAATCCACAGCAGGACTATACAAAAAAGATCTTCAGTTCAGTTCAGTTGGTCAGTCGTGTCCGACTCTTTGCGACGCCATGAATCGCAGCACGCCAGGCCTCCCTGTCCATCACCAACTCCTGGAGTTCACTCAGACTCACGTTCATCGAGTCCGTGATGCCATCCAGCCATCTCATCCTCGGTCGTCCCCTTTTCCTCCTGCCCTCAATCCCTCCCAGCATCAGAGTCTTTTCCAATGAGTCAACTCTTCGCATGAGGTGGCCAAAGTACTGGAGCTTTAGCTTTAGCATCATTCCTTCCAAAGAAATCCCAGGGTTGATCTCCTTCAGAATGGACTGGTTGGATCTCCTTGCCGTCCAAGGGACTCTCAAGAATCTTCTCCAACACCACAGTTCAAAAGCATCAATTCTTCAGTGCTCAGCCTTCTTCACAGTCCAACTCTCACCTCCATACATGACCACAGGAAAAACCAGAGCCTTGACTAGACGGACCTTGGTTGGCAAAGTAATGTCTCTGGTTTTGAATATACTATCTAGGTTGGTCATAACTTTCCTTCCAAGGAGTAAGCGTCTTTTAATTTCAGGGCTGCAGTCACCATCTGCAGTGATTTTGGAGCCCAAAAAATAAAGTCTGACACTGTTTCCACTGTTTCCCCATCTATTCCCATGAAGTGATGGGACCGGATGCCATGATCTTCATTTTCTGAATGTTGAGCTTTAAGCCAACTTTTTCGCTCTCCTCTTTCACTTTCAT
>SJYT01056686.1:143315-181285 GCA_006410635.1 Cephalophus harveyi
ATCAAGATTGCCGGGAGAAATATCAATAACCTCAGATATGCAGATGACACCACCCTTATGGCAGAAAGTGAAGAGGAACTAAAGAGCCTCTTGATGAAAGTGAAAGAGGAGAGTGAAAAAGCTGGCTTAAAACTCAACATTCAGAAAACAAAATCATGGCATCTGGTCCCATCACTTCATGGCAAATAGATGAGGAAACAGTGGAAACAGTGACAGACTTTCTTTTCTTGGGCTCCAAAATCACTGCAGATGGTGACCGCAGCCATGAAATTAAAAGACACTTACTCCTTGGAAGAAAAGCTATGACCAACCTAGATAACATATTAAAAAGCAGAGACACTGACTAGACATCTGACTAGAGAAAGGTCTGTCTAGTCAAAGCTATGGTTTTTCCAGTAGTCATGTATGGATGTGAGAGTTGGGCTATAAAGAAAGCTGAGCGCCGAAGAACTGATGCTTTTGAACTGTGGTGTTGGAGAAGACTCTTGAGAGTCCCTTGGACTGCAAGGAGATCCAACCAGTCCATTCTAAAGGAGATCAGTCCTGAATATTCATTGGAAGGACTGACGCTGAAGCTGAAGCTCCAATACTTTGGCCACCTGATAGGAAGAGCTGACTCAGTGGAAAAGACTGACGCTGGGAAAGATTGAAGGCAGGAGAAGGGGACGACAGAGGATGGTCTGGACGGCATCACTGATGCGACGGACATGAGTGAGTAGGCTCCGGGAGTTGGTGATGGACAGGGAGGCCTGGCATGCTGCAGTCCATGGGGTCGCAAAGAGTCTGACAGGACTGAGCGACTGAACTGAACTGGGACAAAGCATCTGCCACACAGAGGCAAGAGGCCAATTCGCTAAAGAGGCACGGCAGCTCCCAAGCATTCCAACGCACGGCACTGTCGGTGCGCGGCCGCCTCACTCCACTGAAGAGGAGGCTGCGGCGTGCACTGCACGGACTCGCACAGGCTTGCATCAGGGCAAGGATTCATGCCCAGGCCAGCTGGCTCCAGACCACTGGAGGGTGTGCTGCGGTCACTTCCTGGGCGAAAAGGCCTCTTGGATGAAGGCCTGTCCCGGAGAGGCCGAGTCTCAAAGGGCACCAGACACTCGCAGACTAGAGTATATCAGCAAAGCCAAAAGCTACTTCTTTGAAAAGACCCATAAAATTGACAAATTTTAAGACTCATTAAGGGAGAAAGTAATCAGGGCAAGGATTCATGCCCAGGCCAGCTGGCTCCAGACCACTGGAGGGTGTGCTGCGGTCACTTCCTGGGCGAAAAGGCCTCTTGGATGAAGGCCTGTCCCGGAGAGGCCGAGTCTCAAAGGGCACCAGACACTCGCAGACTAGAGTATATCAGCAAAGCCAAAAGCTACTTCTTTGAAAAGACCCATAAAATTGACAAATTTTAAGACTCATTAAGGGAGAAAGTACAAAACACCAATGTCAAAAATGAAAAAGACCTCATTACAGATCAAGCAATCACTTAAAATAATAAGGATATTAGCAACATCTTTAGGTCAAACCTTTAGATGAGAGTTTGATGAAGTGCTCAAAAATTTTCTAGAAAATACAACTTTTCAAAATAGACAAATAGAAACTGGAGCAATACTATAATTATTAAATAAACTCAATCTTGTGTAACTCCAAGCCAAGATGGTTTATTCCAAAAATTTAATAAGAAAAACATATCTGATTTTAGACAAACTATTGCAGATAACAGAAAAGAGTACATACTAAAAATTAACCGTAATCAGGACACCAAAATGTGACAGAGAGAAAAGAAAACCCAATTGACTCTCACTCATGAAAACAGATGAAAAAGCCCTAATTGCATTTATGAGCAAACCCAATCCAGTGACGCAGAAAACAGGATATTCCCATGGCCAATGGGATCACCAGGAAAGCAGAGTTGGGTTCACACCGAGCTGCTTTCCTAATTACTCCATCACATTAAAGAGTGAGAGAGAAGTACCATGTAATTAAGAGAGACGCCGTGTGTGTGCTCACACGCATTTCATCACTCAGTCGTGTCCGACTCTTTGCGACCCCACTGACTGTAGCCCCCCAGGCTCCTCTGTCCGTGGGACTTTTCAAGCAAGAATACTGCAGTGGGTGCCAGTTCCTCCTCCAAGGGTGCTTCCCGACACAGGCACTGAAGCCACGTCTGTATCTCCTGCACTGCAGGCAGATTCTTTACCCACTGAGCCATCAGGGAAGGTCAAAAAGATGAAGAAAAAGCTTTTAATGATACTGAATATCCGTTCATTAGTAAAAAGCACTCATAGCATATGAAGAACATAAGGTGCCTTGCACTGATACAGGCCATCTTGAAAAAAGAACCCTATTATCACTAAACATAAAGATGAAACAGGGAAAGCTTTCCTCCTCAGATCAGGAATGAGATGAAGGGACTGACCACCAGCATTTCTACTCAGCAGAGATCCCAGCCAGTATAGTAAGAAAAATAAATAAATAAAAGGACTAAGGATTAGAAAAGGGGGAAAGAAGTGCCAATATTTGTAGACGATATGATTGTACACACACAAAATCCAAAAGGATGTAAAGATAAATAAGGAGAATTAAGTTTATAAAGGTTGATTTTTAAAAATTTTAGATAGCACTGAATGATAACCTCTGAAAAAGAGAACTCAAGCATGGCCCTCAGGGCCGTGGACGTGCTGGTGGTTGTGGCTGGCGGGCCCCGCGGAGCTGCGAGGGAGCGCAGTCTGCTCCAGGCGTGCCAGGGCCGGGGGGTGGAGACCCGCACACAGCAGGACCGAGCGACGTAAACACCGTGAAGAGAACGCAGCCAGGCTTCACCGCAGAAGAGGCACACAGAGCAGGGAGGCGGGCTGAGAACAGCCTCCAAGTGTTGGGCTGAAATTGAAGATTCAGTGTGAACTCCTGGCTTCAGCAGATCCACACTTTTACTTGTAAATACTTCTGTCCATTAAACCAGGGCTCCTTGGATAGATGGCTGATTTCAAGACTGTCGAAGAGAAAACTCAAGGTGAGAATGAATGTCTGGTATAGTCAAGTAAGGAAGTACTCAAAAAATGAAAGGATTCAGCAGCCAGCTGGAAGGGTTCCCCCTGCTCAATTGGATATACTGTATAAAACAGGAAACCACACCAAAACCCAAAGAGAAAATCATAAGTCCATAATCACACAAGGAGTACACAACAGCAAGGAAGAAAATAAAGTTCCAGCTTGCTGCAAAAGGTCAATACATACGGAAGGGATGGAGGGATTAGAAGATCACCATTTTGCTGCCACTAAATTAATGCATTCAACCAAGAAGTACTGGACGCTAAATTAAGAGGGAGAAAGCCTGATGAGAATCAGGGTATTTATGATGCTAAAGTATTTCTCTACAAAAGACATATTACCTAACACAAAATATTATTAACTTGACTGTGAAGACGCTGGTCAGACACCCCCTTAACCACGTGTTAAGAGTTACCAACACCTGTCACAGAACAAACCGATGTCGCAAACTCCTAAGATGACGTGCTGCAAAGAACACAACATGATTTGTGCGAGATTCCTGTCAAAATGCAAAATTTTAGTCCAGTTTGGAGCTAGACAAACTGTAGCAACGTTCTAAACAAACCTTAAAAATACTAAGTAAAAGGAGCTATACACCAACAACTATATGTTGCGAACTTCCAAGTATATAAAGTTCAAAAAACAGAACCGTAGTGCTTAGGAATATATGTTTAGTGGTTACCCACAAAAGGAAAGAAAGGGAACTGTAATCAAGACGCAGCCTCGGTGGGCTTCTGGAGCCCTTAAAACGCCCTACTTCTCTATCGGAATAGTGCTGACGCCAGAGACCACACTAGGACGGTGTGCAGGCTGAGCACTGACTGTGCGCTTCCCAGGTGCAGCAGCAGTCAAGAATCCACCTGCTGAAGCGGGAGACGCAGGCTCAATCCCCGGGTCAGGGTCCCCCCCTTGAAGCAAAAGGCAACCACTTCAGTACTTTCACCGGGAAATCTCAAGGACAAAGAAAGCTCTGGCAAGCTACAGTCCACGGGGTCACAAGAGTCGGATGCGATAGAGCAAATGAGGACACGTGCAAAATACGCACACTTACTGTGCGCACGTCCACGAAATTTAACAAGAAGGAGTGTTGAAAACACATGGCTGACAAAGGAACACGGCAACCCCACGGGGAAAGGAGAGGCTTCTCGGTGACACAGCTGGATATCCATATTGTGGGGGTGACCGCCAGCCTTGGGCTTCTCCGGTGGCTAGTGGTAAGGAGCCCGCCTGTCAGTGCAGGAGACATAAGAAATGCGGGTTGGACCCCTGAGTCGGGAAGACCGCATGGGAAGCCACTCCAGTGCTCTCCCCTGCAGAACCCCGTGACAGAGGAGCCTGGCGGGCTACAGCCCGTGGGGTCGCAGAGAGTTGGACACGACTGAAGCAGCTGAGCAGGCACGCCCGTGTGCACCTCCAACCGTACCACAGGCCAGACACAAAAACCTGAAAAAAAACCCCAACCTGAAATGGGCAACAGACCTACACCTGAAAGCTACAATTATGGCACTTCAACAAGAAACAGAGAAGAAACTTGCCAGCCTCAGAGGAGACGGGATATTAGGAGATTTTCTGCTTCGCCAAGATTCCACCCTTGGGGTAGAGACATTCGAGAGGACCCCAAGAGCTCGAACCACAATTGACAAACTGGACTTCGTGAAACTTCAGTCACTGTTGACATGGGTCCTCCCGGCTTCGGCTCCCGGATGGAGGCGGCTGGGGGGAGCCCTGCTCCCTCCTGCACGGTAAACCCAACCAAACTAACCCCAAGCCGTGACTTTTGGGGAGCCCATGAGGAAACTGATGCAAACCAGCCCCAAATCTGACTGCCTGCAAGAGGACAGAGCACACGCACTCGCCTGAGGCCGATGTGCCCAGCACTGGCGAGAAGGGCTCAGGGGACAGCTGATGCTGGGCAGGGCCGAGCGCCAGCGGGCAGGACGATGTCTGGGGCCACAGAAGCTGGGGGACCCGTGCCCCTTTGCTGCGTTCCTAGGAAACTCACGGAGTGGTCTTTGGAAAGATCTGCAAGAGCCCTAAGAAGCATTGGGGGTGCTGCAGAACTGGGGAGGGGAGCGGCAGCCAAGTCTGGGAGGCAAGAGATTCCACCCCGATCCTTCTTCACTCCCACTAAGGAGAAAAGGCCTGAAGGATAAAGGTCTTCCCTGTCCACAGTGCCCAGGGAAAGGCTCTGCCGAACACTCACTGCAACAAGAGGAAGGAAAAGGGGGCTGGGGGAGCTGCTCCTGGAGAAAGGGCAAGGTTACACAGGGTGCCCCCAACTACAGCCGAGGACGGGGCAGGAGAGCCGAGAGGACCACACCCCAAGACTCAGGGTCAACACATACAGAGGACGAGGAGACCGCGTCTCACCATGCCCGCTCACGCCCAAGTCAGAGCGCTTCAAGTAGGGGGATCTCTGCAGCCCAGTGGTTAGGACTCTGCACCTCCACTGCTGGGGTGTGGGTTCAATCCCTGGCTGGGGAGCCAAGATTCCACCAGCCACACGGCATGGCCAAAAAAACAAAGCACCTTACGAAAAGCTTCAAGTAACAGCCAAAGTGGAATGTTGCTGGGAGAGGAGCAGCGAGGAGCAAGGGGTGCAGAGACGCCGGGTGAGGCAGGGCGGGGCAGGAAGACGTGCAGCCCAGAGGCACAGCTCTGGGAACCCCCCCTCACCCTCAACGCAAGCCATCGCAGCGGAAATCCGCAGGCTGCAGAGCTCCGGTAACAAGCGCGGCAGCAACAGCTTCTAAACGGAGCCCAGCTCCCAACAAAAGGAATTCAAACTACGGCAGTGAAGGCCTATGGGCGCCCGCTTCCAGGCATGCACACGACTGCCCCATACAACATGTGTGGCTCTGAAAAATAACTATAAGGTAGACAAAAAGCATTAAAAAAATCCAAAAACACCACATTCCCAAAAGACAAAGCAACCATCAAAACAAGACTCAGAGGGACTTCCCCAGAGTAAGATTCAATGCTCAAACTGCAGGAGGCGTGGTTCAATCCCTGCTCAGGGCACCAAGATGCTGTTTTTGCCACACAGCATGGCAAAACAACAAGACTCAGATATGAAGCAGGTTTGGGGACAATCCGACAGGGAATTTAAAGCTACTACGATTACTATATTAACAGCTATAAAAGAAAAGACAGACAGCATGGAAAATCAGCAGAAAAACAAGAACATTTCTCTTCAGTGAAGCTGAAGATAGGTCAATGGAAATCACCCCAACTGAAACACAAAGAGGAAAATGAGTGGCAATGGGAGCCTGGACAGAATATCCACTAAGTGAGGCAAATAAGACAGTCTCACACACAAAACATTCTCACAAACGGGTAACCAGAGGAGGTGAACAAAGAGCAGAAGAAATGGTGGTTGAGAAACTTCCAAAATTAATGACAGACACCAAACCTCAAATCCAAGAAGTACAGAAAAAGCATCAAACAGGATAAACACACAAAACAATAGACAAGGTAAAAACCTGGTCATATCACTTCCAAACTGCTGACAACTAAAATGTGAACATCTCAGAAGCAGCCAGGGATAAAAGGTGAAACACTACACACAGCATAACAAAGATAATTAGAACTGGTCTCTTGTGAAAATCCACCTAAGCCAGAAACAAACAAAAAAACTTAAACCTGTTAACCAAACATTCTGTACCTAGCAAAAATACCTTAAAAGAAGTAATGGAGAAATAAAGACTTCCTCAGAAAGAACACTGAAGAAATGGATTGCTAGGAGGCTTAACCTACAAGAAATGTTAAAACATTTTGAGCGGAAAGAACACAGCTTAAGACGGAAACTCGGACCTACTCAAAAAAACGAAGAGCCCTGAGAACGGAATGCAAGCCAAGTAAAATAGAATCAGCTTCCCCTTAAAAAACTGCACTGAAGTGTGGCTGACTTTCAGAAGCAAAAGTAGCAATGTATTCTGTTTACAGCGTTTGTAAAAGTAAAACGAATGACGTCAGCAGAACAAAGAGGACCTGGGCATATGCAGCGTATGGCCCCCCCCACCATCCACTCTGAGCAACTGCACATCATCCGAAGGCAAACTCTGGACTGACGTAAAACGCACCTTGTAAAAGCTGAGACAGCCGTACTGCAGAAGTGCGGTGCAGAAGTCACTGCGGTTTTGCACTGCTGAACTTCGGTGTCTGATACTGGAATATACTCTTAAATAAATATTGTTATGTTATATATAACTAAGACTCTTGAGAGTCCCTTGGACTACAAGGAGATCCAACCAGTCCATCCTAAAGGAAATCAGCCTGGAGTGTTCACCAGAAGGACTGATGCTAAAGCTGAAACTCCAATACTCTGGCCACCTGATGCAGAGAACTGACTCATTTGAAAAGACCCCGATGCTGGGAAAGATTGAAGGCTGCAGGAGAAGGGGGCGACATTGGATGAGATGGCTGGATGGCATCACCGACTCGATGGACATGAGTTTGAGTAAACTCTGGGAGCTGGTCGGAGAAGGCAATGGCACCCCACTCCAGTACTCTTGCCTGGAAAATCCCATGGACGGAGGAGCCTGGTGGGCTGCAGTCCATGTGGTCACTAAGAGTCGGACACGACTGAGCAACTTCACTTTCATTTCTCACTTTCATGCATTGGAGAAGGAAATGGCAACCCACTCCAGTGTTCTTGCCTGGAGAATCCCAGGGACGGGGGAGCCTGGTGGGCTACCGTCTATGGGGTCGCACAGAGTCGGACACGACTGAAGCGACTTAGCAGCTGGGAGCTGGTGATGGACAGGGAGGCCTGGCGTGCCGGTCCATGGGGTCTCAAAGAGTCGGACACGACTAAGCAACTGAACTGATGTTCTCTATCATTTTAGCACACACGCTGCTGAAGCAAGCACCGTCACACATCACTCTAATGTGCGTTTCTTGCTTTACGCTTTTTTGCTAATGACTTACTACTTGCTGCTTACTTTATAGTTCAGACTAGGGAAACGATGACAGACAAACAGCAAATCCGAGCGATTTTCTTACACGAGTTCAAAACGGGCTGTAAAACAGCAGAGACAACTCGCAGTATCAACAGTGCATTTGGCCCAGGAACTGCTTATGAACATACAGTGCACTGGTGGTTCAAGAGATTTTGCAAATACAGGAGCCTTAAAAACAAGGGGCTCAGGGGCTGGCCATCGGAGGTTGACTATGATCAACTGAGAGGATCACTGAAGCTGATCCAATTACAAATATCCAAGAAGTTGCAAAGAACGCAGCCTCTACCATTCTACAGTCATTCAGCATTTGAACCAAACTAGAAAGCTGAAAAGGCTTGATAAGTGGGTGCTTCATGAGCTGACAGAAAAAAAAAATCATCATTATGAAATGCTCAGTTGAGTTCAGTCGCTCAGTCGTGTCTGACTCTTTGCGAACCCATGGACTGCAGCACACCAGGTGTCCCTGACCATCATCAACTCCTGGAGGCCACCCAAAGTCATGTCCATCGAGTCAGTGATGCCATCCAAACACCTCATTCTCTGTCGTCCCCTTCTCCTCCTGCCCCCAATCCCTCCCAGCATCAGGGTCTTTTCCAACGAGTCAGCTCTTCTCCTCAGGTGGCTACAGTATTGGAGCTGCAGCTTCAGCCTCAGTCCTTCCAGTGACATGTAATCTTCTCTTATTCTATCCTCTCTCCATGGGGTTCTCCAGGCAAGAATACCAGAAAGGGTTGCCATTTTCCTCTGCAAGTGATTTTCCCAACCCAGGAATCAAACTGGAGTCTCTTGCACTGCAGACAGATTCCTCATTGACTGGGTTACGAGGGAAGCCTATTCTATCTGACAACAATGAACCATTTCTTGATCGGCCTGTGACGTGTGATGAAAAGTGGTCTACGTATGACAACCGGCCATGACCAGCTCCGTGGCTGAGCCGAGAAGCAGCTCCAGAGCACAAGCCATACTCGCACCCCAAAGGTCATGCTCACTCCTGGTGGTCTGCTGCCGGTCTGATCTACTACAGCTTTCTGAATCCTGCTAAAACCATTACAACTGAGAGGTGTGCTCGGCAAGTCGGTGAGTGCCCCCAGGGCAACACTTACAGCCAGCGCCGATCAGAATGGGCCCAACTCTCCTCCGCAGCAACGCCCGACCGCGCACCACACAACCGACACTTCGAAAGCTGAGCTACGAAGTTTTGCCTCATCCACCATATTCACCTGATCTCTCAACAACAAACTACCACTTCTTTAAGCACTTTGACAACTTTTTTGCAGGGAAAATACTCCCAAAACCATCAGGAGGCAAAAAATGCTCTCCAAGAGTTTGTTGAATCCTGAAGCATGGATTTTTAGACTACAGGAATGAACAAACTTTCTCATTGGCAAATATGTGTTGCCTGTAGTGGTTCCTATTTTGATTAATAAAGAAGTGTTTGAGTCTAGTTATAATGATTTAAAATTCACAGTCCAAAACCACAATTACTTTCACACCAACTAGAAGAGATACGATAGAATTACAAAACATGCTAAATTAAACTGTAAAGGGGCAGAAGCAGAGGGAAAAGAAAAGGAAGTGTAAACGTAACGAACACAGAAAAGGACCGGCAAGACGATCAACGTCAACCACGTCCTGTCCACAGCCCCGCAGCTGCCAGGCACAGAGGGAGCGGACAGGCTGGCAAAGGCGCCCGAGGCTGCCGGGCACGGGGGTGCGGACGGGCTGGCAAAGGCGCCCGAGGCGCTCCAACGACTGACGTCTGCTAAACCGTGACTGGGGTGGCGGCCACCTGGCGACACTCACAGAACTGCATCCCTGAAGTGCGTGCCTCTTACCGTGTGCACGTCATACCTCGATAAAGTTTATTTTTCAAAGTAATAAAAGAAGAGGTCTACTAACGATAGCAAGCCGTGCTTAAGAACGTGGCTCCCAGGCCCGACTGCCCAGTTTCATCGGCTAGCACGCACCGTGGGCCTCACCTCTGCCTCAGCCTCCCAGGCCTGTGTGAGGGCCGAGGTGCCCAGAGCCCCCCCCCCGCCCCCGCCCCAGGCGAGGGGCCCCCGGGAGCGAGCCCGAGTCACTCGGAGCACGGAGGCCCGGCCCTCGCGGCGGGGCTCACTGTCATCTGAGCAAAGACCGTCAGACGGAAGCTGTCACGACCACCGTGAACCAGGGAACTCCCTGGTGCTCCGGCGGTCAGGACTGTGCTGTCACTGCCAGGGGCCAGGGTTCAATCCCTGGTCAAGGAACTAAGATTCCACAAGCTCTGCGGCACAGCCAGGGGAAAAAATCACTGTGAACATTCCACCCAGGCACTGTATTCATGTTCCCGCAAGACGCGCATATTTTTAGTTACTGTTTGGGGAGTTGATACAATTAGCTTTTGGAAACTAGTCACGGTGTTTGTGCCTCTCTAAGTGAAAGGAAACTGCCGCCCCTGCCCCTCCAGCCCGAGAAGCTGGCTCTTCCGGAAGCACGTGGTAAGGGGCGGGGGTCCCGAGACCGAGCACGCCGCCTCCCAGGCCTGACTGGCCACGGCCGGCCGAGGAGCACTCACACCGGCGCACAAGCCGCTGCCAAGCAACCACGCCGTCAGGAGCGTCCGTTCGCTCTCCCCTGGTGGTTCCCGGTAAGTGCAAACAAAACGCATCGCCGGAAACACACCTCGCTGTCAGAGGGGAGCCCTGCGCTCTTCCGTGCACGCAGGCAGCACCTCCTGGGGACCTGGGGTGCCGGACGTGGCTCCAAGACCAGCTCTGCGCTCTGGCCCCTGGGAAGACGGCAGGGAGTGGCCTGTTTCAAGGTCGTGAGCGTCAGGAGGGGAGATGACGTGTCCGGCCTCTCAGCTGACACGGTGCCCGGCAAGGTGCTGGATGCACAGCCCACTTCCTCCCGTAACCGTGCAGAGCCACTGAGTAACCTCAGCTGACATCACAGACGAGGACTCAGATCCAGGCCGTGTACTCACAGCACTGTGATTAACGGCTCTCCGCGACCCGACCTCCTGGGAGGGAAACCTCCTCTCAGGGCCCCCCTGGAAGACGGCCCGCATCTTTCAGTGTGATTCCCACGTCCTCCTCCGTTTAAAACCTGACTCATTCTGCTCCGGCCTTCTCCCAGGCTCACGATGAGGAACACTCTCTTCCGGGGCACTTGTCTCCGCCTCCCTCCCGGTGAACTGACTGCAGACTCTGAGACCAGAGGCTGGTCTCAGCCACACTCCTCCCACTAGCGCCTCCCAGGACAGCGCCCCTGGGGCAGGCAAGGCCCACCGAAGGAGCGAGGCGGAGACTCTCCAGTCTTGTGGGCTGAACACCGTCACACCCAGCGGTTTTCAAAGTGAAGGCAGCAGGCAGGAAAGGGCTGACCGCCTGGCACAGGAGGCACCCGCGCTTCCCAGGGGGCAACTCGTGTGAGAAGATCCTGACCCCACACACACACTGCACTGCCGCGCCTTCGGAAGCTGTACCTACAGCCTCGTGGTGAGTTCCTTACGATCAGTAACTAAGGAAAAGAGCTGGAGTCTGGACAGCCAGCTGCAACGACGTGCCGGCTCAGCCCGGGATGGCTGCAGCATGCCCGGGACTCAGTGGTCCCCAGGGCTCTGTGCGGGGGGAATCCCTCCAGGGAGCCAGCCTTCAGGAAGCGCGCTCGGCTGCACCCTTGGTCAGAGGTGCAAATCCACACGGACTCACTGGCAGGGATGGTCAGGAGTCTGGAAAGAACAGGGAGGGTAATCGGCAGCAAAGAGATCTAGGGAAGGCGTGAGGCTGGCGGGCGCGGGGTGCAGGGGGTTCCATGTCCTGTGGGTGCTCCACGGTGAGTGAGGCTGGTGGGCGCGGGGTGCAGGGGGTTCTGTGTCCTGTGGGCGCTCCATGGCGACACCCACTGCAGAAGCGGGGGGCAAGACGGCCTGCCCTGCGCGTGACCCCTGGCCTCTTTCACCACCTCGCAGCAAGCTCGCCAAGAGCTGTGGCAGCAAGGACGGGCTGGCACGCCCGCTCAAGGACGCAAAGGCGCACCAAGGCCGGCCTGGTTTCGCGTCCGGGATCTGTCTGCAGGGCAGAGCTTCTCCAGCATCCGACAGCACGTTACTTCCTCCGGCTCCGGACCTGGGAAGCAGCAACGCAGCTGGGAGCCCCAGAGCGCCGGAGGGTACCCCGGCCTTGGCTACCACTTCCTGCGCCCTCTCCTCGGCCCCTGCCCCCACACCAGGTCCCGCAGGGCTGGCCGGCCAGGGACACCCGCGAGGGCAGGAGTGCATGCACGAGGGACGAGCGCACCAGCAGCGGGCCCCTCTCCACCCACCCTGGCTCACTCAAAGCCCGGAGCGGCACTCCCCGTGGCCCTCCCCGCACAGACAGCACACACCCCAGGACTCACACTCACACAGGGACCCTGACTGCCTCTGCAGCCCCAGCTCGCCTGGGCCCCAGACTGCTCCCGCGTGCCCGGGAACCGTGAGCCAGCTCGCCCAGGCACTCCAGCTGCAAGCGTATGTGCTCCAGCGTGGCGGGAACTCCAGCCCCGGCTAGTGGTTCCCTTCCAGCGTGTCCTCTGGGTAACAGCCCTGAGCCCTAGAGTATAGAGCCCTCCTTCCAGCTTACAGCTGTTCTCCTATTACAGCTTAGCAATTCCTTAGCACACTAAGCCTCTCTGGTTTAAGTGACTAGTACGTGGTTTTGTCTCCTCATTAGACCCAACCTAATCCGGTGTGCCTGCTCCCCAGCGTCGCCCCCCGGGGACCCAGAGCGTCTTGTCCATGCTGGGATACAAAACGGACCCAGGAGCTCGCTTCAGGGTGAAAGTGAGGTGAGGGGCCCGTGGTCGGTGGGGCCGCTCGGCTCACACACGTGATCCCTCGGCAGCGCTGGCTCTCGGGTGTGCTGCGACAGCCTCCTGAGAGCTCACCGCACCAGACAGGAGGCTCTGGGGTTAGAGAGCTGCCCCACAAGCCCTGGCTTCACAGACACTGCACAGGTGACCAGCAGACGCTGCCGCGTCTCCTAACGTCCGGGGAAAGAAGGGCCCAAATGAGAGGAGCGCCTCACCCACACCTAGTGACCAATCCAGAAAGTGCTTCCTTCCCGCCTCCACAACTCAGGCTCTGACAGGTGAGAAGTCTGAGCACTCAGGAGCTGAAAGCTTGCACTGGTGACACATCTGCAGAATATCAGAAGCTCGCCTGACCAGCTGGGCTCCTCATGCAACAGGTTAAACAAACAGAAATGATGGAGAAGGAAATGGCATCTCACTCCAATAATCTTGCTTGGAAAATTACATGGACAGAGGAGCCTGGCAGGCAACATCCCATGAGGTCACAAAGAGTCGAACATGACTGAGCACGCACCCATGCAATGTATAATACATAATTTTCATTTCTGCAAAAAGCAAATAAAGATCCTCCTCAAAATAGTCTAGCTTTAAAAAAAAATGAAACAAAAATCAGTGACTAGATACGGTGGTGGACCTAAGCTTCCTTCTAAAATGTTGACAGGTCTTCCAAGAATAGTAACATTAACACTGATAAATTTTTTCCAACCATCTGATTTTATGTCATGAAAAAGAATGAAGAAAAAATAAAACATTACTCCAGGACTATATTCCCTGCCCAAACAATATCTAGTTCGCTATGATTTTGTCTTTATCCGTAAACATGCTTCTAAATAAAATATGCTGGAAAACACATGAGGATACACTGGAATGAGTCAGTGGGGGCAGACCAGCAGAAGGTCTTCAATTCAGCACCGCTCGCTGCCAAAGGCAGACCAGCACACGCACGCGCACACGCATGCACACGCAAACACAGTCAGCGGGGGCAGACCAGCAGGCCTTCAATTCAGCACCATTTGCTGCCAAAGGCAGAGCAGCGCACACGCGCATGCACGCACACACACACGCACGCGCGCACGCACACACACACACACACGCACACACACACACAGAGTCAGCGGGGGCAGACCAGCAGAAGGCCTTCAATTCAGCACCGTTTGCTGCCAAAGGCAGAGCAGCGCACACGCGCATGCACGCGCACACACACGCACGCGCGCACGCACACACACACACACGCACACACACACAGAGTCAGCGGGGGCAGACCAGCAGAAGGCCTTCAATTCAGCACCGCTCGATGCCAAAGGCAGACCAGCACACGCACGCACATGCACGCGCGCACACACACACACACACACTCGCGGCAGCAGTGGGGATGGAACGAGGCAGCTGCACAGACAGGATTTCCATATGAAGAGCCTGGGACTCTGAAGCCAGAATGCCTAGATCTGAATTCCAAGCCCATCTCCTAACAAGCTACACAACTTGGAGAAGTCACTCAACCCTCATAGTAAGAACTCATTTTTTTTCTTCTGAGAAATAGACATCCTATAAGGTGTTAAAAAACACCTTATTTTTAAAAACAACACTGAACCCTATAACTGCTTAGAAAATATATACTGAAAATAAAAAAGTACAGCAGAGGTTGAAGGCTACCCACTGGATTTATAAAAAATATCCCCTCAGAGGGTTGCCACAGAGCCAAATGACAGACTACAAGTAAAGTAAACGGAGACTCTAACAGAGCAATCATTAAGTCAGATGGCAGCTGTTTATTATCATAAAATGACAAATATTTTAAATGGGCAAAAATAAAGCAGATAGATACAAATAAAATAAATGCATGGGTAGCAATATTAAAATCAGAAAATTACAATACATAATGCAAAAAAGCATTAGTGTCTCCAAATAAAATTTAACAGAATTTACCAGGGGTCATACAGGGTACCTAGCAGTCTGTAACAAATCAAATAAACAAAAACATAAACGACAAATTTAAACAAGGCTTAATTGCTGGATTTATGTCAAGATTTAAATTCCATCACATCCTTTTTTTAACCTCCAGAAACACAAACCAATCAAACAAAATGCTACCAAAAAAAAAAAAAAGAAAAAACTTACATTTCAAAAGGCACAGGTTCTACAGGACATATTCACTTAAAAAAAAAAAAAGATAAAATTTATTAAAGTTGAAACCATATACTTCAAAATCCAATTCACTTCAATAGTCAAAGCTCTCTCATATAAATATTGTAACAAAGAAGTAATAAATTCAAAATTGAAGTCCCATCAATAATTAATACTAGTGTACAGAGACCATCATTAAATTCTCAGTAACAACTATAGTAACTAGCAAATGATATGCACTAAAAGGTATTTGGTGAAAAGATTTAGAACAACAACAAAACCGAGATGGTGTCTGGCCAAAGCTGTACTTAAAAATTAAGCTCACAGCATTAACAACGAACATTATTTTGAAGTAAAAAAAAACTGCCACAAAATTATAAATTATAAATCAATTCAGAAAGGCCCCCAAAGAAAACAGGACCAAGTTACTTTAAAATATGAAAAGTTTAATGGCATATAAAAGAGAATTGCTAAACAATAAAGAGTACTTAAGGGGCTTCCCTGGTGTACTTAAAACTTGGTAGATCTCATTGAATTCTATGCTAAAAATGATTAAAATAGCAAATGTATGTTATATATTTTACCACAATTTTAAAAATAATTTTTACACCTGAAACTAACAACACTGTAAATCAACATTATTTCAATAAAGTTTACAAACTAAAAAAAGAATAATCCCCTGGGGCCCATTAGTTAGATCCCTGCACTTCCGCTTCCACGGGCGTGGGTTCAGTCCCTGGTAGAGACCAAGACCAGGTGAGCACAGTGCAGCCAAACAATCAAAGGAAAACTAAAAACAAACTCAGGATAAAACGAGAAAACAATAAATAATGATTTTTAAAAGGGCAAATATATAGGGAGGAGATTACTGAAAATAGTTTAAGACAATATTAAAAAAACAAAGAGCACACACATTAACTACACACCAAGTCCAGGAATATGTGCCCGTGTGTCAGGTCAGTATACTTTACAGAACGATAAAAGGAATAAACATTTTTTATTTTTAATTAAATGAATGATTAAAATTTATTCAGGCAGAAACATCAAACTTAAACCAATGACCATGAAGACACTGTAAACATTAGCAGAGAATTACCTCCTTTACAAGCTCCAGACAGAGGACTTCCCGGGGGCTCAGCAGTGGAGTCCGCCTGCCAGGGCAGGAGACGTGGGTTCCACCCCTGATCCGGGAAGACCCACGCGCCACAGAGCAACCCAGTCTTGGGCCACAGCCGCTGAGCCCTCGCACCCCAGGTCCGGGAGCCACGGCTCCTGAGCCCACGCCACACCCACCGAAGCCTGCCCGCCACAGCAGGAGGAGCCACCAAGAAGAGACGCCCATGGGCCACAGCCAGCGAGTGGCCCCCGCGCACCACAGCCACAGAAAGCCCACGCACAGCACTGAGGACCCAGTGCAGCCAAAACTGAGTCAGTAATACACAACTCTTTCAAAAAAGAACACCTGCTATGAGAAATAACTAAACCGTTTACATGACATCCGTGGATGGAGGAGCCTGGTAGGCTGCAGTCCATGGGGTCGCTAAGAGTCGGACACGACTGAGCGACTTCACTTTCACTTTTCTCTTTCATTCATTGGAGAAGGAAATGGCAACCCACTCCAGTATTCTTGCCTGGAGAATCCCAGGGACGGGGGAGCCTGATGGGCTGCCATCTATGGGGTCGCACAGAGTCGGACACGACTGGAGCGACTTAGCAGCAGCAGCAGTTACATGACCTCATCAGGCCTTTAGGAGATCCACAAGATTAAAGCAAACTCTGTACATCGCGCTGTTTGACTTCACTACATTAATCTCATAAGATGATCACTGTTCACAGGGCAGAAAAACCACACACACAAAGTTTACATGAAATGAGTGCAGGCAGATGGGCAGTCCCACTAGGTTTTCCCCTTCCAGGAAAACCTAGCAGGGTCAAGGCTTTCTCCATTCAAATCCACGCCTTCCTCAAGTTAAGCACAGAATGGCACCGAGAGTCGTGTCCGACTCTTTGCGACCCCGTGGACTGTGGCCCACCAGGCTCCTCGGTCCATGGGACTTTCCAGGCATGAACACTGGAGTGGGCTGCCATTTCCTTCTCCGGGGGATCTTCCCAACCCAGGGACCGAACCCGGGTCTCCGGTATTGTAGACAGACGCTTTACCGTCTGAGCTACCAGGGAGGCCCAACTGGTTACAACCAAAATAATCATGAACATCTGTAATAAATATTACATAGACTCCGTAAGACTCTCAAAGTTTTGAGGTATTTTAGTCTTCATGGCAACTGAAAACCTTAGGTACTGTAACTTTGAGATCAAACTCAATGCAAAGACATCTAAAAAACTCAAGTGATCACATCAAAAAAGCATTGTGTGTGTGTATGGAATTTACCCTCCAAACTCCAGAGACTGGTCCGAGAACAGCGCCATCCCGCTCTCGGTGCCCACGCCTTGCCTCCCCGGGGCCGTGCAGGTGCTGGCACCGAAAGGCAAAGTCGCGCAGCGTGTCCGACTCTCTGCGACCCCGTATCCGTGGATGGAGGAGCCTGGTAGGCTGCAGTCCATGGGGTCGCTAAGAGTCGGACACGACTGAGCGACTTCACTTTCACTTTTCTCTTTCATTCATTGGAGAAGGAAATGGCAACCCACTCCAGTATTCTTGCCTGGAGAATCCCAGGGACGGGGGAGCCTGATGGGCTGCCGTCTATGGGGTCGCACAGAGTCGGACACGACTGGAGCGACTTAGCAGCAGCAGCAGTTACATGACCTCATCAGGCCTTTAGGAGATCCACAAGATTAAAGCAAACTCTGTACATCGCGCTGTTTGACTTCACTACATTAATCTCATAAGATGATCACTGTTCACAGGGCAGAAAAACCACACACACAAAGTTTACATGAAATGAGTGCAGGCAGATGGGCAGTCCCACTAGGTTTTCCCCTTCCAGGAAAACCTAGCAGGGTCAAGGCTTTCTCCATTCAAATCCACGCCTTCCTCAAGTTAAGCACAGAATGGCACCGAGAGTCGTGTCCGACTCTTTGCGACCCCGTGGACTGTGGCCCACCAGGCTCCTCGGTCCATGGGACTTTCCAGGCATGAACACTGGAGTGGGCTGCCATTTCCTTCTCCGGGGGATCTTCCCAACCCAGGGACCGAACCCGGGTCTCCGGTATTGTAGACAGACGCTTTACCGTCTGAGCTACCAGGGAGGCCCAACTGGTTACAACCAAAATAATCATGAACATCTGTAATAAATATTACATAGACTCCGTAAGACTCTCAAAGTTTTGAGGTATTTTAGTCTTCATGGCAACTGAAAACCTTAGGTACTGTAACTTTGAGATCAAACTCAATGCAAAGACATCTAAAAAACTCAAGTGATCACATCAAAAAAGCATTGTGTGTGTGTATGGAATTTACCCTCCAAACTCCAGAGACTGGTCCGAGAACAGCGCCATCCCGCTCTCGGTGCCCACGCCTTGCCTCCCCGGGGCCGTGCAGGTGCTGGCACCGAAAGGCAAAGTCGCGCAGCGTGTCCGACTCTCTGCGACCCCGTGGGCTATACAGTCCACGGAATTCTCCAGGCCAGATACTGGAGGGGGCAGCCATTCCCGTCTCCAGCAGGCACGGAGGCGGCCCCCAGGGCCCGGGTGCCGTCTGGGTCAGCCCTCTCTCAGAGCTGCGCGGCTGGCCCTGCACACACCCAGAGCCGGCCCGAGCCCGACTGACTCCCCGACATGGAATGGGGGTGAGAGCGCCCCCACTGCGGACTGACCTGAGGCCAGGCAGCACGCAGCCACACGGCTGGGCGGCGCCAGCACAGAGCAGTGCCGCATAAATGCTGTGCAGGAGCCGGCGCGTGCTCTCTCCTCGTTGCTGGGTTTTGTTTTTGGCAGTGCTGGTGGCATGCAGGATCTTAATTCCCCAACCAGGGACTGAACCCTCGCCCCCCGCAGTGGAGGCAGGAGTCGTAACCCCTGGACCACCAGAGAGGTCCCTGATGCCAGCTAAGGTTCGTATACATTAATAATCGGGTGTGTGGCACAGCTACTCAGTAATTACTGGATACTCTGCCGATTAATGCCAAGAGACCATATAAACTAACCTCCGATCTGCCTTCCGATACAGGCCTGGACTGCTGCTCCTGCACACTGCTGTCCCAGCTCACCTAAACTCTGAGCCTACCGGGAGCTCCACTTTCGCTGCTGAGAGCCTGGGTTCAGTCCCTGCTGAGGGAACTAAGATCCTGCAGTGGGGGCGGGGGCGGGCCGAGGGAAAAAGCTTCCTGAAAGTAGAAACCACTCCACGTGACACTTCCTTCAAACCTGAGCATCCCCAGCAACACCCAAGATTTATGCACGTTCCTCTGATGTTACAATCCCAGCATCTAGGGACTGCACCTAACACATGAACAAGCCTCAGCAAATGCCTGCTCGAGGAGTAAACCTGCACTCTTTACACCAGGCCAACCTGCAGCCCAAGCTCCTGACACCCCTGGCAAGCCTGGCCCTGGGAGCCACTGAGCAGATTCTACTCCTTTGCTGGGCGTCGACCCCGACTCGGCTCAGTCGGGACCCAGCTGGCACTGCGGCTCTGACCCCCACGGCCGCGCACCCTCCTTGCTCCCCTCTCCCCTCGCAGATCACCAGCGCCATGTAACCCGGCCAGAGAGGGAGTGCGTGGGCCACGAAGCCTCCTTTCCCACACGTGGGCCATGAACCCTCGAGTCCTTTCATTTCCCGTGTATTTTTAAAAATTTAGTTCAGCTTTTCAATGCTTCCAATAGGGCAAAAGGCCTTGTTCCTACCCAAGTAACTGTTCAATAGCCGGAATTAAATGATGAAATACTACTGCTTCGATGTTAATGTTTGTTTTTAAATGAGTGCAGAACGAATTTACCCATATAATAAACCACGCCATGCAAGCCGCATTTAGAACTCCTCTGTCCAAATGCATCGGGCAGTTCAGATGTGAGCGTCAACAGGAGCAGCTTCCAAACGCCAGGGAACCCTGAGGCCTGGGCTCAGCCTCGGCTCAGGCTACAAAGCCCCTCCCTACCACCCCCACACACAACTCCCAGAAGCTGCTTCGGGGACTCAGGTGTCTGTGCTACAACCATCTAACCTACACCTCCCCTTGGATGTCTCAAGGTGCTTTGAGCTCAACGTGTCCAAACCCAAATTCACGCGCCTGGGCCTCTGTGGCAACAGTCAGCCAGAGCCTCTGGCAGCGTCCACTGCGAAGAAAATGGCAGCTGGGCAGAGGGACAGTCCCACGCAGTGAGGAAGATCTGGAGCCTGATAAGATGCCCACAGCCCGCTCTCCACACCCCTTGCCCACCCCGAGTCCATAAGCAAACTCAAGAAGGTACACGACACACCCGTCAACTGCCCACCCGGGCCTGACGCCAGGCCACCAGCTGGCCTCCCTGCTTCAGCCTCTGCCCCCACACCCAGGACGCCTCTGGAACCACTCTTTCAGAACTAAAGTGAAAGTCGCTCAGTCACATGCGACTCGCTTTGACCCCACGGGCTACACAGTTCATGGACTCTCCAGGCCAGAATACCGGAGTGGGCAGCCTTCCTTTCTCCAGGGGATCTTCCCAACCCAGGGATGGAACCCAGGTCTCGCGCACTGCAGGCAGGTCCTCCAGCAGCTGGGCCCCGGTGCGGCTCCACTCTAAGGAGTCACGACAGTGCGCAGGCCCTAAACTTCAGGAGCGAGCATACGCGCCCCGTGACTATCCAGAAACCTGTCACCTGTCTTTGACTGCCTTCCTCAGCGTCTTACAGACTTCAGAGTACGGGTCTGCCTCGTTAGGAAGGTTTATTCCTAGGTATTTTAGGATGCTCTTTTGATGAAATGACAAATGCAACTGTCTCCTTAATTTCTTTCTGAACGTTTGTCATCAGAGCACAGAAATGCAACAGACCTCTTTTGCCTTTGTGTCCCGTGGCCTCACTGGGCTCATCAATGGCTCCAGCAGTCCTCTGGTGAGTCGTGAGAATTTCCTGTGTATAGATAGCACCACGTCGCCTGCCAACAGCAATAGTTTCACTTCTTTTCCGATTTGGATTCCTTTTGATTCTTGTAGAAGAATCTTCTCTGATTGCTGCAGCCGGGATTCCCAAAGCTATGTTGAATAAAGTGGCGAGAGTGGACATCCTCGTCTTGTTCTTGATCTTAGAGGAAATGCTCTCAGCTTTTTACCACTGAATAGGACGTGAGCTGTGAATTTGTCGTATGTGGCCTTTATTATGTTGAGGAAGGTTCCCTTTATATCCACTTTCTGAAGACTTTATTTTTAATCATAAATGAATAAAATGCCTAGAAATAAATCTTCCTAAGGAGGCAAAGGACCTGTACTCTGAAAACTATGAAGACGACATAAACAGATGTAAAGATATACTGTGTTCTTGGCCTGGAAAAATCAACTCCCAAGGCAGTCTACAGATTCAAGCAATCCCTATCAAATTACCAGGGCTTCCCAGATGGCACAGGGGGAAAGAACCCGCCTACCAATGCAGGAGACACAAGAGACGTGGGTTTGATCCCTGAGTTGGGAAGATCCCCTAGAGTAGGAAATGGCAACCAGCTCCAGTATTCTCGCCTGCAAAACTCCATGGACAGAGGAGCCTGGCGGGCAACATTCCACGGGGTTGCAGAGAGTCAGACACGATGGGAGGCTGAGCACAAATCAATTACAAGTGGCACTCTTCACAGAACTGGAACAAAAAATATAAACTTGTATTTTTATGGAAACACAAAAGCCCCCAGTAGCCAAAGCAATCCTGAGAAAGAAGAAACAGAGCTGAAGGATCACACTCCCTCACTCCATTCTACACAGCCGCAGTGATCACAGAGCTGAAAGATCACATCCCTCACTCCATTCTACACGGCCGCAGTGATCACAGAGCTGAAGGATCACATCCCTCACTCCATTCTACACGGCCGCAGTGATCACAGAGCTGAAGGATCACATCCCTCACTCCATTCTACACGGCCGCAGTGATCACAGAGCTGAAGGATCACATCCCTCACTCCATTCTACACGGCCGCAGTGATCACAGAGCTGAAGGATCACATCCCTCACTCCATTCTACACGGCCGCAGTGATCACAGAGCTGAAGGATCACATCCCTCACTCCATTCTACACGGCCGCAGTGATCACAGAGCTGAAGGATCACATCCCTCACTCCATTCTACACGGCCGCAGTGATCACAGAGCTGAAGGATCACATCCCTCACTCCATTCTACACGGCCGCAGTGATCACAGAGCTGAAGGATCACATCCCTCACTCCATTCTACACGGCCGCAGTGATCACAGAGCTGAAGGATCACATCCCTCACTCCATTCTACACGGCCGCAGTGATCACAGAGCTGAAGGATCACATCCCTCACTCCATTCTACACGGCCGCAGTGATCACAGAGCTGAAGGATCACATCCCTCACTCCATTCTACACGGCCGCAGTGATCACAGAGCTGAAGGATCACATCCCTCACTCCATTCTACACGGCCGCAGTGATCACAGAGCTGAAGGATCACATCCCTCACTCCATTCTACACGGCCGCAGTGATCACAGAGCTGAAGGATCACATCCCTCACTCCATTCTACACGGCCGCAGTGATCACAGAGCTGAAGGATCACATCCCTCACTCCATTCTACACGGCCGCAGTGATCACAGAGCTGAAGGATCACATCCCTCACTCCATTCTACACGGCCGCAGTGATCACAGAGCTGAAGGATCACATCCCTCACTCCATTCTACACGGCCGCAGTGATCACAGAGCTGAAGGATCACATCCCTCACTCCATTCTACACGGCCGCAGTGATCACAGAGCTGAAGGATCACATCCCTCACTCCATTCTACACGGCCGCAGTGATCACAGAGCTGAAGGATCACATCCCTCACTCCATTCTACACGGCCGCAGTGATCACAGAGCTGAAGGATCACATCCCTCACTCCATTCTACACGGCCGCAGTGATCACAGAGCTGAAGGATCACATCCCTCACTCCATTCTACACGGCCGCAGTGATCACAGAGCTGAAGGATCACATCCCTCACTCCATTCTACACGGCCGCAGTGATCACAGAGCTGAAGGATCACATCCCTCACTCCATTCTACACGGCCGCAGTGATCACAGAGCTGAAGGATCACATCCCTCACTCCATTCTACACGGCCGCAGTGATCACAGAGCTGAAGGATCACACTCCCTCACTCCATTCTACACGGCCGCAGTGACCACAGAGCTGAAGGATCACATCGCTCACTCCATTCTACACGGCCGCAGTGATCACAGAGCTGAAGGATCACACTCCCTCACTCCATTCTACACGGCCGCAGTGACCACAGCAGTGTGGCACTGGCACAGGGGCAGAAACACAGATCACAGGAGGAGGGCAGAAAATCCGCAGATAAACCCGGGCACCTGTGATGACCTGATGCATGGCCAAGGAGGCAAAAGAACCGCCAGAAAAGACAGTCTCTTTCACTAAATGCTGCTGGGAAAGTGAAGAGCGACAGGAAAAAGAATGAAATTAGAACATTCCCCACACCACACACAAAAACAAATTTAAAACGGATTAAACACCTAACTGTAAGATATATAAAACTGCTAGAGGAAAACGTAGACATAACACTCTGACAAACACTGCAGCAATTATCTCCTAAAGGGAAGAAAAGCAAAAGGAAATAAATGGAACCTAAGTAAACTTAAAAGCTTTCACACAGCAAAGAAAACCGCGTGAGCAAGGGAAAGGCAAGCTACAGAATGGGAGGAAATATTTGCAAACGATGTAACCGAACAGAGACTGATTTCCAAAACATACAAACAGCTTCAGCTCGGGTCAGTCGTTTGGTTCTGTCCAACCTTTCGTGACCCCATGGACTGCAGCACGCCAGGCCTCCCTGTCCATCACCAACTTCGGGAGTTTGCTCAAACTCATGTCCATTGAGTCGGTGATGCCATTCAACCATCTCATCCTCTGCTGTCCCCTTCTCCTTCCACCTTCAATCTTTCCCAGCATCAGGGTCTTTTCCAGTGAGTCAGTTCTTCACATCAGGTGGCCCAAGTATTGGAGTTTCAGCTTCAGCATCAGTCCTTCCAATGAACATTCAGGACTGATTTCCTTCAGGATGGACTGGGTTGATTTCCTTGCAGTCCAAGGGACTCAAAAGTCTTCTTCAGCATCACAGTTGAAAAGCATCAATTCTGTGGTGCTCAGCTTTCTTTATGGCCCAACTCTCACAACCATACATGACTACTGGAAAAACCATAGCTTTTGACTAGATAGACCTTTGCTGGCAAAGTTAATGTCTCTGCTTTTTAATACGCGTCTAGGTTTATCATAGCTCTTCCTTCAAGGAGTAAGTGTCTTTTAATTTCACGGCTGCAGTCATTGTCCACAGTGATTTTGAGTGAGTGAGTGAAAGTTGCTCAGTCATGGGGACTCTTTGAGACCCCATGGACCGTTCCAGACCAGAATACTAAAGTGGGTAAACTTTCCCTTCTCCAGGGGATCTTCCCAACCCAGGGATTGAACCCAGGTCTCCCACATTACAGGCAGATTCTTTACCAGCTGAGCCGTAGGGAAGCCCAGGAATACTGGGGTGGGTGGTGTATCCCTTCTCCAGGGAACCTTCCAAACCCAGGAATCAAACCAGGGTCTCCTGCATTGCAGGCGGATTCTCTACCAACTGAGCTACCAGGGAAGCCCAAAACTGATTCTCTGCCAGGCTGTTAAGAAACGACCAAGCCATGTAAGAGTGATTTTGGAGCCCCTCGATATGAAACCTCTCATGGTTTCCCCTTTTCCCTCATCTATTTGCCAGGAAGTGATGAGACCAGGTGCCATATCTTCGTTTTTTGAATGCTGAGTTTTAAGTCAGCTTTTTCACTCTCCTCTTTCACCTTCATCAAGAGCCTCCTTAGTGCCTCTTCACTTTCTGCCATTAAAGTGGTGTCATCGGAATACCTGAGGTTATCGATATTTCTCCTGGAAATTTTGATTCCACTTTGTGAGTCACCAAATTCAGACTTAAATTGAAGAAAGTGGAGAAAAATCACTAGACCATTCAGGTATGACCTAAATCAAATCCCTTATGATTATACAGTGGAAGTGAGAAATAGATTTAAGGGACTAGATCTGATAGAGTGCCTGATGAACTATGGACAGAGGTTCGTGACACTGTACAGGACACAGGGAGCAAGACCATCCCCAAGAAAAAGAAAAGCAAAAAAACAAAATGGTTGTCTGAGGAGACCTTACAAATAGCTGTGAAAAGAAGAGAAGTGAAAAGCAAAGGAGAAAAGGAAAGATAGACCCATTTGAATGCAGAGTTCCAAAGAAAAGCAAGGAAAAATAAGAAAGCTTTCTTCAGTGATCTATGCAAAGACATAGAGGAAAAGAACAGAATGGGAAAGACTGGAGATCTCTTCAAGAACATCAAAGATACCAAGGGAACATTTCATGCAGAGATGGGCTCAATACAGGACAGAAATGGTATGGACCTAACAGAAGCACAAGATACTAAGAAGAGGTGGCAAAAATACATAAAAGAACTGAACAAAAAAGATCGTCACGACCCAGATAACCATGATGGTGTGATCACTCACCTAGAGCCAGACATCCTGGAATGTGAAGTCAAGTGGGCCTTAGGAAGCATCACTACAAACAAAACTAGTGGAGGTGATGGAATTCCAGTTGAGCTGTTTCAAATCCTGGATGATGATGCTGTGAAAGTGCTGCACTCAATATGCCAGCAAATTTGGAAAACTCAGCAGTGGCCACAGGACTGGAAAAAGGTCAGTTTTCATTCCAATCCCAAAGAAAGGCAATGCCAAAGAATGCTCAAACTACCGCACAATTGCACTCATCTCACACACTAGTAAAGTAATGATCAAAATTCTGCAAGCCAGGCTTCAGCAATACATGAACCATGAACTTCCAGATGTTCAAGCTGGTTTTCGAAAAGACAGAGGAACCAGAGATAAAATATCCAACATCCGCTGGATCATCAAAAAAGCAAGAGAGTTCCAGAAAAATATCTATTTCTGCTTTACTGACTACACCAAAGCCTCTGACTGTGTGGATCACAATAAACTGTGGAAAATTCTGAAAGAGACGGGAATACCAGACCACCTGACCTGCAAAATGATACGATACTGAAAGAGGAACTCCCCAGGTCAGTAGGTGCCCAACACACTACTGGAGATCAGTGGAGAAATAAGTCCAGAAAAAAAGAAGGGATGGAGCCAAAGCAAAAACAATACCCAGCTGTGGATGTGACTGGTGATAGAAGCAAGGTCCGATGCTGTAAAGAGCAATATCGCATAGGAACCTGGAATGTCAGGTCCATGAGTCAAGGCAAATATGGATGTCTTATTCTCTCAGTTTTGGGGACTCGGACTTTGGGCACAACAATTACCTTCTAAGGTCTCAGCGCAGGGACACACATATTGAGGCAGAATGGTGTCTTGCAAGTGTTCTTAGGGGGGCATGATGGCCTGTAATCAACATTACCCAAAAGACCTGAGATAGAGCAGAATATCATGAATATTTCACCCTAATGCTGCTTCTCATGGCACTTATTTCCGGTACTCGGGGTCTCTGTAAAAGGAAAGCCTTCTGGCACAACACCCATTAGCACTGCAAATGCAGGCACGAATCAAGTCACTCCCCTCCCGACCACTGCCAAGGTCTGAAACTCAGAGGAAGGCAGCGCCCACGCCACGCGACCACCCAGCTGCTCCAGCCCAGCCCCTCCTCTCCAGTCCCGCCCCCAGGCCGCACCAAGGTGACCGCTGGCCTTGATGCTTCTCTGGGCCTAGACGGCACCTCTGCTATCTGCTTGGCAAGCTCTGGCCGCAGGCCTTCGGGAAGCTGGCTCCGGAGGGGCTCTGGTCAAGTGCCCACTCTTCAGAGGACCCTTGGCTGACTCCCAACACCAGGACCCCTCTTGGCCCCACATCCAAGGGCTCCACCCACACTTGGGCCTGGTGAAGTTGTGGAAGGTGGTTACCCTGGCCAGAGCGGTCACAATTTCCCCTCTCTCCTCACAAATACTATAATCATGGACATTAGGAACATGTTTTAATCTCTGGAAAATATGGAAAAGAACCACCGTGTCCCTTCCAACTCTTAACTATTGTTTCTGTAGTTACACTCTTCCAGAAATTCTCACAGTATAGGACCATCTCTTTTTCGTTCCCTCTCAAATGCAAGACATTGCATACTCTGTATTGCCAGGGAGTTTCTTTTCAAATCCATTGTCTTGCTACCCAAGGCTCACCCCTTCTAGCACATGATCTCTTAAATTGTATGCAAACATCAGTGGAAATCTTCCTAAAGCTGATTATGTCCTCTTGTGCTACAACAGGAAGACACTAAACACACTCCCATTTATGAAGGCTTCAGACTCCGGGCAATTGCATTTCTGTAAGGAGAGTCGTAACAGAGCAAGGACCTGGGAGGCAGCCACCAGCTACTGTGCCTACATCTGGTTCTCCAAGCTGCTCTTGGCATTGGTTTCTCACTATGTAGTATACCCTGAGCGGAGGAAGATGACCGGCGTGCAGGAACAGTGTATGAAGTGGGTGATCTCTGGGTGAGGGCTTGGACAGGCTTCCAGGAGTAAAGTGCATGCCCTCTGTGCTACATACTTGCTTCCTAGTTGCGGCTGTTTGCGTTCTGAGGCCAGCAATTCCTGATCCCTGGGTCCCTCTCACCCAGCCAGAGCGGCCCTGGGCTGAGGCAGCACCGCAGGCCGGGCTGCTGCGCCTTCCAAGCGCCCAACTTGTGTAAACACGTGAACACTTGAGCGGGAAATGAGGGGAGTGCTCCCAGATAACCTCTCTAGGTTGCTCTGAGGCTTCCAGGGCTCAGCATATTCTTTCAAACAAAAATCTTTTTTAAATTAAAAAAAAAAATGTAAACGTCCGCAGAGGCTCTGGCCTCTGGGTTTGTTTTAAAACCCTGCTTCTTCAGCACACAGTTCAGAAAGAGGTTAACTGAATCCACAGGACTGAAAAACGGGCCTGGGGCATGGGAGACAAGACAGTGGGTTTGTGTGAAAATCTACGTAATTACAAACATCTGGTTTGGGGGTTCTTTTGTAATCTTGTTGTGGAAATAAGTTTAATTACTAAATCCTGACCATAGCAGACACAAACATCTAAAAACATTGAGAGCTCTCCAAACAGAGTGGAGCCGTGCCCGTAGGAACTCTCCAAAAATACACTGACACAGGTAACCAAGCTTTCTGGATGCCTACAGAAGATGTGTTCTTTTGGCTGGACGTCTAATGCTTATGATTCCTTAATTTCTCAAACAATATCAGAGAAACTCAGCCTTTAAGAGGTGGCGATTCAGGGTCATCGTTCTGAACTACTCAATCCTTTATGATCAGTTTCAGTATACAATCCCCTGGCTACTAAGTTCAGTGACCAAAATGCATATGCTTTCCGAGATCAATTCTGTTTCTCTCTGAGACTCATAATCAAGATCTCAAGGACCCTACAAGCTGTGAAAACACGCATAGGCTTTGTGCCATTTATCTTGGCAGGAAACCAATTCTTGCTCTTTTCCCAAGTTCTTAATATGTTCGGGATCGGTCTCTGCCAAAGCCTCCGGTCCCTGCCTAACCGGCCAATTTGGGCTCACTTCCATTCCTGTCCTCAGAATCCCTTGAAAGCCTGCCGCCCTCCCTGTCCCCAGGGTGACCCACCGCCCCTGAGGTCCTTCTTGGGGTCCCACACACGCCTGGGTCCCTCGTGGGGGTCAGCGGGGTTCAGGGGCGCTGGCCAGGCTTCCTCTCTGGGTCAGGCACCTCGTCCTCCTCAGTTTTAGCCCTGTCTGCAGGCCTCCAGCCGCCCCATCACAAACACAGCCTGCCCAGATGTTGCTCCGGCTTCCTCTGCCCAGTATCTCTGCTGCACTAGCACGGGGCTCCTTCACCTGAAGGGTCCCAACCCAGAAGGCCCAAGCAGTTTTGCAGGAACCAGCCCCCCGGCCCCCACCCCAGGCAACACTCTCTCCCCTTCCCTTGCAACGAGGCGCCCTCTGCAGTGGGGGCTCCTAGCCTCCAGTTACCTTCCCAGGCAATTTTCCCACCCTCTCCTAAGGGACCTGGGTTTCCCTGGTGGCTCAGCTGGTAAAGAACCCGCCTGCAGTGCGGGAGACCCGGGTTCAATCCCTGGGTTGGGAAGATCCCCTGGAGAAGGGAATGGCTACCCACTCCAGTGTTCTGGCCTGGAGAATTCCATGGACTATATAGTCCATGGGGTCGCAAAGAGTTGAACAGGACTGAGTGACTTTCAGTTCACTTCTGAAGGGACCCAGGATTCCGTACCATCATTCCTAGACTGACACTCCTATCACCAGACCCTGGCTCAATGCATGGCCCATCACAGAGGCCCCTCTACTGCCTCGGCCTCTACCCTCGCCCCATGCCCTGCTCTGGTCCCACGCCGTGGCAGAGACCCTCAGCTTCAGGAACTTCACAGTTGCACGTCTGGACACGCCCCTCCCTGGCGCCCTTGCCACCTCCATCTGAGATCCTCCCAGAAGTCCCCCATCCCGCCCCCATCTCTAAGGCTCCCAGGATTTGCAGGTAAAGAGCAAACTTCTCCCCCCTCCCTGTGCCCATCTACACCACTGGTGCTCTTCCAGGGCAGAGAACGCCTCCCTTTCCTCGGTTTCTCTCTTCAAGCCCATGACTGACCATGGGAAGTCCGTAATAAACAGCAGTCACTTGACAAATACATAAAAGTCATCCACCACAGAAATAAAGTCATTAGTGTTTTGCCACCCATTAAGGGAAGCTGAAGTCTAAGCTTTTCTGAAAGAAACATTCTGCAATATCATCTTGCCTTTTTAAATAGAACCATTGTGAGGCTCAGAGAGGTTTATGTAGGAAATCAAAACTTTCTAGAAACCTAATATCAATGGGTTTGTAATTAGATTACTTTTTGCAGGAGCCAGTAAAATATGTTCTCTTTGAAAAACGCTAAAACCCAAAAAGGTAACAGGATAAGGAAATGAAATGGATCCTACCATCTCTTGTACACATTTCCTGATTTTCGTAAGTTATGCGGAGTTGTTTTCTGAAACAGTTAAATAGCTGAAAAGATAACAGTTGAAATTGTAGGGGTTCCCTGGTGGCTCAGTGGTAAAGAATCTGCCCGCCAATGCAGGGGACACGCGTTAGATCCCTGGGCTGGGGAGACTCCGCAGGCCACAGAGCAGCTAAGCCTGCACCACAACTACTGAGCCTGCGCTCTGGAAGCCAGGAGCCGCAACTCCCAGGCCCACGTGCGGCAAATGCTTAAGCCCTTGTGCCCTGGAGTCCATGCTCTGCGACAAGAGAAGCCTCCGCAGCGAGAAGCCCGTGCACCGCAACTAGAGAGGGGCCCAGCTGCCTGAGGCCTTGCTCCAGTTTTGGAGAGCGGGGGCTCCTTGCTAGCTGTGGTGCACAGGCCATTGCGGGGGCTCCTCTTGCTGCGGAGCACAGGCTCCCAGGCCCGCCGGCTTCAGTAACTGCGGCGCGTGCTCCGGAGCATAGGCTTAGGAGTTATGGCTCACCGGCTTACCTGCTCCGGGGCACGTGGGGTCTTCCCAGACCAGGGAACGAACTCGTGTCTCCTGAACTGGCAGGCGGATTCTTTACCACTGAGCCACCAGGGAAGCCCAATAAATTATTAAAAAAAAAAAAAAAAAAAATTTTGTAGGGGCTTCCCTGGAGGCCCAGTGGTTAAGACCCCTGCTTCCAATGTGGGGACACAGGTTCAATCCCTGGTCAGGGAACTAAGAGCCCACAAAGCATGCAGTGAGATCAAAAAGGTTTTTTTTTTTTAATTGTATGTGCTGTGCTCAGTTGCTTTAGTCATGTCCGACTCTTTGTGACCTTATGGACCATAGCCTGCCAGGCTTCTCTGTCCATGGGATTCTCCAGGCAAGGATACTAAAGTGGGTTGCCATGCCCTCCTCCTTTAAATTGTATCTATATACACTCAGGTCAGGAAGCAACAGTTAGAACTGGACATGGAACAACAGACTGGTTCCAAATAGGAAAAGGAGTACGTCAAGGCTGTATATTGTCACCCTGCTTATTTAACTTATACGCAGAGTACATCATGAGAAACACTGGGCTGAAAGAAGCACAAGCTGGAATCAAGATTGCCGGGAGAAATATCAATAACCTCAGATATGCAGATGACACCACCCTTATGGCAGAAAGTGAAGAGGAACTAAAAAGTCTCTTGATGAAAGTGAANGCAGAGTACATCATGAGAAACACTGGGCTGAAGGAAGCACAAGCTGGAATCAAGATTGCCGGGAGAAATATCAATAACCTCAGATACACAGATAATACCACCCTTATGGCAGAAAGTGAAGAGGAACTAAAAAGCCTCTTGATGAAAGCGAAAGAGGAGAGTGAAAAAGTTGGCTTAAAGCTCAACATTCAGAAAACAAAGATCACAGCATCCTGTCCCATCACTTCATGGCAAATAATAGACGGGGAAACAATGGAAACAGTGTCAGACTTTATTTTTTGGGGGGCTCCAAAATCACTGTGGATGGTGACTACAGCCATGAAATTAAAAGACACTCCTTGGAAAAAAAGCTATGACCAACCTAGACAGCACATTTAAAAGCAGAGATGTTACTTTGCCAACAAAGATCTGTGTAGTCAAGGCTATAGTTTTTACATTAGTCATGTATTAGAGTTGGACTATAAAGAAAGCTGAGCGCCAAAGAATTGATGCTTTTGAACTTTGGTCTTGGAGAAGACTCTTGAGAGTCCCTTGGACTGCAAGGAGATCCAACCAGTCCATCCTAAAGGAGATTAGTCCTAGGTGTTCATTGGAAGGACTGATGTTGAAGCTGAAACTCCAATACTTTGGCCACCTGATTCGAAGAGCTGACTCATATGAAAAGACCGTGATGCTGGGAAAGGTTGAGGGCAGGAGGAGAAGGGGATGACAGAGGATGAGATGGTTGGATGGCACCACTGACTTAATGGACATGAGTCTGGGTAAACTCCGGGAGTTGGTGATGGACAGGGAAGCCTAGGGTGCTGCGGTCCATGGGGTCGAAAAGAGTCGGACACGACTGAGCTACTGAACTGAACTGTGAGTCACCCAGCCTGGCATTTCACATGATGGTGGCTTTAGCTGGTAAAGAATCTGCCTGCAATGCGGAAGACCTGGGTTCGATCCCTGGGTTTGGAAGATCCCCTGGAGAAGGGAACAGCTACCCACTCCAGTATTCTGGTCTGGAGAATTCCATGGACTATACAGCTCATGGGATGGCAAAGAGTGGGACACGCCTGGGTGCCTCCCACTTCCCCCAGCATGTGAGTTGAGCTACGGGGGTGGCAGTGGCCCGGGGCTCACTGCTGCTCTTGCCCTGCAGACAGGTTTCTGGCCACACACCTGCACAACTGTTTTTAAATATACCTGAATAGGCTACCTTTGGACCTCTTTGTTTTATTGTTAAATAAAATCTAGTTTTCAGAAAGTTATTTTCCATCACTCTTAGCAACAGAATTTCCACTGCAATTTCTCAAGCCCACATGTGGATTTGTGACCAGCTGGCTCTTTACCAGAGTCTGGATGAGTAAGCCCATGAGCTTTTCATAAATAACTAGGACAATATTGAAACAAATTGTATTTAACTTACAGAACAAGCCAAAGACTTAATTCACAACATGAGTCTCCACACCACAGGGAAGGGAAGAGGATGACCCGAAGGTCTTTCTATATTCCAGGATCAAAATTAACTAAACCTGGAATGGACTTGTACACAAAAAAACATATTCAGGGCTTTATCTCCTAAGATCTAATTCTTTCCAAATAACACCCACCTCCCGTTCACGGCACTGTCTTGTTTTTGCCCCTTATCCTGTAGTCACATAGTGCCTGGCAGTAACACACACTCCTTACCGCAGGAAACGCTGGCCTAGAATGCTCTCCTGTATCCTTTAGTTCAGCAGGATTGAACATCTGAACCAAACTGGCTAGACTCTAAATTCACATCGTGGAAAATTTCCACAGTTCAAAAGTGATAGTGAAATTTTCAAGTAACTTTAAAAAATTCCTAATTCCCCATTTCATTTGATCCATTCAGCAAATATTTACTGGGCTAAGACAAAGTTACGGTGCCCTTAAATTTTTTTTGCATTCAATAAACCTCCAATCTAGTAAAAGACAATAAATGTGTAGGAATATGCAAATGTGTCAAGCATCACGGAGCTCAGGGCCGTGGCTGAGAAGACCAGGAGAGGGGGACGGAGAAGGAAGCATTCGTTCAGGCCCTGAAGGACAGACGGATTCTCAGGAGGCAGAACTGGAAGGGGCTGGGGGCGGGAGAAGAGAGGCAGTGGGCAAAGAGCTTCCCTGGAGAGCAGAGGCGGGGAGCCAGGACCAAACTGTGAGGCGCGAGAAAGCAGCAGGCGGCGGGCAGGAGGCAGCCGGAGCAGCCGAGGAAGGGCCGGGCGGCGCCCAGCCTCCGCGGGGAGCCCGCCCGTCCCGGAGGGCAGGGTGCAGGCGAGCGGAGCAGAGAGGGGCTATGACCACTGACGGCGGCCTCGCACGCAGGAATCTCACAAAACACACGAACGCACAGGGACATAAACACAGAACTCTATTTTTGCAAACCTGTCTTTTTCATCAAAACCCAAAACATTTTACACCACAGAAACCCACGAGAAAAAAATTTAAGGAAACCAGTGTGATAGAATGCATGCACTTCATTGTTTTTCTAGATCTTGGTATCCTTTTTTTTAGGATTCCAAAGAGAACACGGCATTATCATTGTTTTAGTCGCTAAGTCGGCTCTGACTCTGTGCAACCCCATGGACTGCAGCCTGCCCAGCTCCCCTGTTCACTGGGCTTTACAGGCAGAACGACTCGCGTGGGGTGCCATGTAAAGCCAGGCTGCTGGGGCACTATGAACTTAATTATTTAGAAAACCGGCTTTACTGCCAGTCTTCACTGAAAACGGCCCTTCTGCTTTACAGACATAGAGCTCTGAAAAGAAGAGACGCGCCGCTGGCTGCATTCATCACATCGTGCTAATCGGCTCCATCCTATCAATAAATTACACAAGGGTTTTTGCTGAAATTCAGCTAGCCAAATTTCATCTTCCTCATCAAAGTTCTTTGCAGTTATACAGAATCAGAAAATGTAACATTCTTTTATTTTTAAAAAATAAGTTCAAAAGTAAGCATTACAACAGGAAGCTTTTACACAGGCTAAAAGTTTCATTTCTAAGTGTCAGTGTGCACTAAAATGATACATACATTATCTAGGCAAAAGAGAAACGAGTTACGAAGACAACTCTAAACAACCATTTCCAAAACGCTCTCTACAGCAAGAGTTTCTTTCAAAAAGCAATTTTCTTATTGTTAAAATGTCACCTTTACCTTGAGGGAGCAGATTAAGTATTTATTCTCTCAAAAATACTGAATTTTCTATTTAGTTTTCTACTGACAGCCACTTATTATAGGAAAGGTCGGCAAACTTGGACCATTCGTCCTTACATGAAAGAAATACGATTTAGCTCAGAACAGGCACGGCTCTCTGTTCTGCCGCGAGCCGGCCACCGAGCCTGCGCCTTGTCAAGCATTTTCATAGTCACTCCCCTCGCACCAGAAACACTGTGAAGAGTTACTACTTTGTAACGGTCTCAGGCTGATGCCTTCTGTGCTTCTGGCTTCACATCGCTGCTTTCAGAACCTCTCTGTGCGTCGCATCGCGAATAACTCCCATGTGCCGTTCCTGCTACAATCCCACTGCATCCAAGATTTTTTTTTTATTACACTGGCTGCTCCATCACTGGTATATCTAGTTTTCCCACAAAACCTTATTAACCAAAGAAACTGTTTCAGAATACACATGTTGTAGGTTACTCAACAGCTCACACACAGAAGAGCAGTCAATCTGAAATCTACCAAAAAGCACTCGCTGAAACCTGTCTGGAGACACCCGTGCTTCTACCACCCCAGGGCAAACCCTCCACACGTCACCGTTTACTCAACAATTTACTTTCTGTAAACCTTCTGCAGTGTCTTCTATGAATACACCCAAACTGTTTGCTAACAAAAGAATGTGTCCCTCTTGCAGCCATTTTGCCTCCTGGGGGATTATTCCGCCCTTTCGCCTGCCCCCAGGGACCGCAGCCCTTCTGACCCCGCCTGTCTGTCTGTATCAGACAAGGGCTGCAGAGGCTGGGGGCTGGCCCGACCGGCCCCATGGCTGGGCGCAGTACTTCTGCTCCGGAAATCATTCTTGGAAGCCCAGCTTACATACCCTGCTTCCCCAACCCCTTCCAAAACCTTGTACATTTCTGATTCTCCATACTAAATGTCTGTCTGTACAAACTAGCTGAAGTTGCTTCTGCAACTGAACCGTATAGAAATGTAAGTTTCCTCAAAAGAAGTCCATCCTTCCTGTTTGCAGGGCAGGGAGAGACACACAATGGCTCAGCTGATGAAGAATCTGCCGGCCAAACAGGAAACCCAAGCTTGATCCCCAGGTCGGGAAGATCCCCTGGAGAAGGGAATGGCAACCCACTCTGGTGTTCTTGCCTGGGAAATCCCACTGACAGAGGAGCCTGGCAGGCTCCACAGTCCAAGGGCTCGCAGAGTCAGAAAGGACTTGGCGACTCAACACCAACAAAGACGCAGGTGTATGGAACAGACACAAAGACATGAGGTAGGGAAGGGAGCAATCAGGCGACCAGGACTGAGACACACCCCTACCGTGTATACACCCGACCGGAGGCAGCTGCCCAGCACAGGGGGCTCAGCTCGCCCGAGCCCCGGGGACGGCAGAAAGGCGTGGGAAGGGGGAGGAGGCAGACTCAGGAGGGAGGGGATATGTGCACGCCACAGAGGCGACTCACTCAGCTGTGAGCCAGACGCCAGCACAATACCGTAGAGCAGGACCTCAGAACAAGACTCAGATTTCTCCACAGCCAGGCCCTCCCACCAGGGAGCCTCCACAGACCTCCCATCCTCACCCATCAGAGGGCAAACAGAGGGAAAACCGCAATCCCAGAAAACTAGCTGAACTGACTACACAGATCGCAGTCCTGCCTAAATGAAACTATGAGCCACGCCGCGTAGGGCCACCCAGGAAGGATGGATCACGGTGGAGAGTTCTGACCAACGTGGTCCACTGGAGAAGGGAATGGCAAACCACTCAGCATTCCTGCCACGAGAACCCCATGAACAGTATGAAAAGGCAAAAAGATAGGACGCTGAAGGATGATCTAACTCCCCAGGTCGGTAGCTGCCCAATATGCTATTGGAGATCAGCGGGAAAACAACTCCAAAAAGAATGAAGAGACGGAGCCAAAGCAAAAACAACACCCAGTAGTGGATGTGACTGGTGATGGAAGTAAAGTCCGATGCTGTAAAGACTGGAATGTTAGGTCTATGAATCAAGGGAAATTGGAAGTGGTCAACAGGAGATGGCAAGAGTGAACATCAACATTTTAGGAAATCAGTGAACCAAAATGGACTGGAATGGGTGAATTTAACTCAGATGACTATTGTATCTACTAATGTGGGCAGGAATCCCTTAGAAGAAATGGAGCAGCCATCATAGTCAACCAAAGAGTCCGAAATGCAGTACTTGGGTGCAACCTCAAAAACGACAGAATGATCTCTGTTCATTTCTGAGGCAAACCATTCAGTATCATTGTAATCCACGTCTATGTCCCAACCACTAAAACTAAAGAAGCTAAAGTTGAACGGTTCTATGAAGATCTACAAGACCTTCTAGAACTAACACCAAAAAAACAGACATTGTTTTCATCATAGAGGACTGGGATGCAAAAGTTAGAAGGTCAAGAGATACCTGGATTAACAGGCAAGTCTGGCCTTGAAGAAGGGCAAAGGCTAACACAGTTTTGCCAAGAGAATGCACTGGTCATAGCAAACACCCTCTTCCAACAACACAAGAGAAGACTCTACACATGGACATCACCAAATGGTCGATACCAAAATCAGACTGATTATACTCTTTGCAGTCAAAGATGGAGAAACTCTACAGTCAGCAAAAACAAGACCAGGAGCTGACTATGGCTCAGATCTTGAATTCCTTATTGCCAAATTCAGACTGAAATTGAAGAAAGTAGGGAAAACCACTAGCCCACTTAGGTATGACCTAAATCAAATCCCTTAGAATTATACAGTGGAAGTGACAAATAGATTTCAACAGATTAGATCTGATAAGAGTGCCTGAACAACTATCCAAATTCAGACTCAAATTGAAGAAAGTAGGGAAAACCACTAGACCATTCAGATATGACTTAAATCAAATCCCTTATGATTATACAGTGGAAGTGAGGAATAGATTTAAGGGCCTAGATCTGATAGATAGAGTGCCTGAAGAACTATGGAATGAGGTTCGTGACATTGTACAGGAGACAGGGATCAAGACCATCCCCATGGAAAAGAAATGCAAAAAAGCAAAATCGCTGTCTGGGGAGGCCTTACAAATAGCTGTGAAAGAAGAGAGGCGAAAAGCAAAGGAGAAAAGGAAAGATATAAGCACCTGAATGCAGAGTTCCAAAGAATAGCAAGAAGAGATAAGAAAGCCTTCTTCAGTGATCAATGCAAAGAAATAGAGGAAAACAACAGAATGGGAAAGACTAGAGATCTCTTCAAGAAAATTAGAGATACCAAGGGAACATTTCATGCAAGGATGGGCTCGATAAAGGACAGAAATGGTATGGACCTAACAGAAGCAGAAGATATTAAGAAGAGGTGGCAAGAATACACAGAAGAACTGTACAAAAAAGATCTTCACGACCCAGATAATCATGATGATGTGATCACTCATCTAGAGCCAGACATCTTGGAATGTGAAGTCAAGTGGGCCTTAGAAAGCATCACTACGAACAAAGCTAGTGGAGGTGATGGAATTCCAGTTGAGCTGTTTCAAATCCTGAAAGATGATGCTGTGAAAGTGCT
>SJYT01056686.1:188461-205191 GCA_006410635.1 Cephalophus harveyi
TATGCAGATGACACCACCCTTACGGCAGAAAGTGAAGAGGAGCTAAAAAGCCTCTTGATGAAAGTGAAAGAGGAGAGCGAAAAAGTTGGCTTAAAGCTCAACATTCAGAAAACGAAGATCATGGCATCCAGTCCCATTACTTCATGGGAAATAGACGGGGAAACAGTGGAAACAGTGTCAGACTTTACTTTTGGGGCTCCAAAATCACTGCAGATGGTGACTGCAGTCACGAAATTAAAAGACACTTATTCCTTGGAAGAAAAGTTATGACCAACCTAGAAAGTATATTTAAAACCAGAGACATTACTTTGCCGACTAAGGTCCGTCTAGTCAAGGCTATGGTTTTTCCTGTGGTCATGTATGGATGTGGGAGTTGGACTGTGAAGAAGGCTGAGCGCTGAAAAATTGATGCTTTTGAGCTGTGGTGTTGGAGAAGATTCGAGAGTCCCTTGGACGGCAAGGAGATCCAACCAGTCCATTCTGAAGGAGATCAGCCCTGGGATTTCTTTGGAAGGAACGATGCTAAAGCTGAAACTCCAGTACTTTGGCCACCTCATGCGAAGAATTGACTCATTGGAAAAGACTCTGATGCTGGGAGGGATTGGGGGCAGGAGGAGAAGGGGACGACGGAGGATGAGATGGCTGGATGGCATCACGGACTCGATAGACGTGAGTCTGAGTGAACTCCAGGAGTTGGTGATGGACAGGGAAGCCTGGCGTGCTGCGATTCATGGGGTCGCAAAGAGTCGGACACGACTGAGCGACTGGACTGAACTGAACTGTACTGAACGAACACAGCCCAACAGAAGAGAAGGGTTGAAGACAGGAAAGGAGGGGCGATATGGAGAGAGCCAGGCCGCGCTCACACACTCTGCTGCGAGCTTCCGGGGTTAACAGACTTGCTCAAATCGATAGAACCTCCGGAGCATAGGATGAACTGTGGAAAAACAACAAAGACAATGTTTTCTTCCAAATGAGAAGACAAGAACACTACACTTCAGGAAAAAGGGGAAGAAGCTGGAGCTGCAGGAGCTCACGTGACCTGGCCGGGTCTCAGAGGAAAGCTTTCTTGGCGTGTACCACGTGCTGGATAAGCCTCGGCGCTCACTTTAGAGAGCACAGCCCGGTAACCAGAGGCCTGCGATCCATTCTAACCCAGGGCTGTGGCCAATCTGAGGACAGGCACCGAGAGCGCCCAGGCTGCTGAAGGCAGCCCCTGCCACATGGATAGGACGTGGCCCCCGCAGAGACACAGCGGTGAGCGGGCAAAGCAGCAAGGCCAGCGCTGGGCAGAGGCAGCCCCAACGGGGCGTCCCCGGCGGGCCTCGCGCTAGGAAGCCACCGGTCAGGGCAGGGGACACAGGCGCCTCCCCTGGTCCGGGAACTGGATCCCACATGTTGCAACTACAGGTCCCCCAGGCCTCAATGACACAAGGTCCCCTGTGCCACAGCTAAGAGCTGACACAGCCAAGTGAGTATTAAAAAAAAAAGACCCAGCACCCCAGGGCAGAGCCCGCTCCCACTGTGCAGGCGGAAGGAGGCTGCTGAGAGCAGGGAGGAGGAGGACCCGCTGTTCAGCCAGAGTCTGGGAGGCAACGCGCGGGAGGGAGAGCAAGGAAAGGTGTCCCCAAGGCCGTGCGAAGGCTCCCAGCTGCTCGCGCCGGCGCGGGTCCACCTGCAGAAAAGGGGAAGAGCAGGCGTGAAGACGGGCGCAGAGAAAGGGACGCTGTGCAGCCTGGGCGAGACAAGCAAGACCCCAGTAATGGGAGGACTCTGTCTCCTGGGCACTTACTGGAAAGTGGCCCACGCCGCCAGGAGCTGAAGGCTGCAAGCGGGCCCTCACTGGAACCCTCACAGGAGTCTTCCAGCTCCACTCTGGGCCTCGGGCTCCTCAGGCAGCACGCACCGCCGGGCAACAGACGTGCGTTCTGGCACCGCCCGGCTCAGCTCCGAGGCTCTCCAAGTCCTGACTTGCCCGTCCCAGCGCCCCAGCTGGAGCGGCATGGGCACCAGCAAGCGCGCAAACACACGGAGGGCAGCCAACGCGCTCACAGAGAGACACGCAGCTGGGAGGCCTGGCTGGGAGAGCCCACCGTCATGGTTTCTCTTTCTTAAAGTCAGATACAACTGACTTACCATCCTTTTAAAGTAACAGAGAATATTGGGGAGCTCCCTGGTGGCCTAGTGGTTAGGATTTGGCCCTTTCACTGAGGTGGCCCAGGTTTATTCCCTGACTGGGAAACAGATCCCGCAAGCCATGTGGCACACTCAAAAAATAAAACGAATATTGACCGTAGCTACAATTTAAGCCACTTTAGGGCGTCCCTGGGGGCTCGGCTGGTTATGAATCTGCCTGCAGTGCGGGAGACCTGGGTTCGATCCCTGGGTTGGGAAGATCCCCTGGAGAAGGGAAAGGCTGCCCACTCCAGTGTTCTGGCCTGAACTCTATAGTCCATGGGGTCGCAAAGAGTGGGACACGACTGAGCAACTTTCACTCACTCAACGAGTGATGCTGCTTTTCATGCTTTTAAAACCAGACACCAACAACAACATTACAAGGAGTGTCAAGAATCCACTTACGGGATTTCCTTATCCAAGGCAGCCAAGCGGCTCTGGCAGAGGGCTGGTCACTCCCTTCTCTAAGCTGTCCTGACCATCAGCTAGGGACGCACCTGCAATGACAGGCCAGGCCTTTTAGGAATCTCCACAGAGGGAGCTAAACTCTCAGCAGGAACTTGGAAAGAATGTTTCCCCTGCCAGGCTATTTCACCACAGTGGAATAACTGCCAAGGAGTTCTAGAGAAAAAATTGGGGGTCACTAAATGCAATGAGATGTCCTGGAATCAATCCAAGAACACAAATAGGGTATTTGCGGAAAACTTAGTGAAACCCAGATAGTCTGTAGTTAATAATACTATGCCACTTGTAATGTCTTAGTTCTGACAAATACACCAAGGTTAAGGAAGATGTCAACATTAGGAAAAGTTGGCTGAAAGGAGTATCAGAACTCTCTATACTAACTGCAACTTTTCTGTAAGTCTAAAATTATTCCAAAATGAAAAGTTTATTAAAAAAAAATGCCTGGGTCATGAGAAGTTAAACCTACTAACTTCTTATTCAGTCTCAACGTGTAACTAATAATGTAGTTAAATTGAGAGAAAAATGTTCTTTGTGTTCTATGAATGAGAAAAAGTTCACTTCCACAGGAGATATGATAATCAAATGCCACAAATATTACTGGAATTACACTAAGATAATCTGGAAACCAGGGAGCTGGACTGTTAAAGAAGGCAGAGGGCCGAAGAATTGATGCCTTCAATCTGTGGTGCTGGGGAAGACTCTTGAGGGTCCCTTGTACAGCAAGGAGATCAAACCAGTCAGTCTTAAAGGAAATCAACCTGGAATTCTCATTGGAAGAACTGATGCTGAAGCTGAAACTCCAATATTGTGGTCACCTGATGCGAACAGCCAATCCATTGGAAAAGTCCCTGATGCTGAGAAAGATTGAGGGGAGAAGAGGGCATCAGAGGATGAGACGGCTGGACGGCACTGCGGATGCAATGCACGTGACCCTTGGCAAACTGGGAGACGGTGAGGCCAGGGAGGCGTGGAACGCTGCCGTCCACGGGGCCGCGGGGCGCCACACACATCTGGACGAGCAACCATCAGGACCTTGACAGCACAGCTAACAAACATGTCCTGCACGTCCTCGAGAGACAGACCACCCTACTTCAGCTCGTTCTGGTTATACGGTCTCTAAAATAAAGTCACCCTGTGCCTCCATGCGTATTCGGAAGGCCGATGGAGTCAAAAAAGAGAGCATCACAGGACGCAGAGAAGCACCCTACAGTACCACCAGATAGACACTCACTCAGTAATCCACCCAGGAAAAAAGGCCCCCAGTTAGTAAGAACATTTCAAGTGAATGAAATACAAACAGGATGAAAATAGGAATATGTAGGACTGATGAAAATTAATCAAGCAGCTGTCTATAAGAAATCCACTAAGTAAAAGAACATAGGTAGGTTAAAAGCAAAATAATAGGAAAAGCTGTATCACACAAACACCAATTAAAATACACTAAAGTGGTTCTGTTAGTATCAGACGAAGCAGATCTCAGAGCCAAGAAAACTGCCAGGGATAAGAGGAACATAACCTAAATGAAAAAAAAAGGATCAAGTCACCAAAAGACGTAACAATCAAAAATGCATACACACCAGCAACAGAGCTCTGAAGTACGCAACACAAAAAAGCAACCGTAAGGAGAAACCAAGAAGCCCACAACTTCAGCCAGAGCCGCCAACGCTCCTCTCTCAGTGACCGACGGAACTAGCAGCCAAAAGGCCATCAAGAACACGGCACCGACGAATCAGCCATTCTCCCTGCTGTACGCCCGAAACAAGGCTGTGAACCAACCATCGCCCCATAAAAACTCTTTTAAAACTATAGAATTAAACAAAAAAACTTATCTTGACATTCAAGCAAACACTCCACTCAATAACAGCAGAATTTACATGTTTCAAAGTACATAAGCAATCGTCACCAACACAGACCATAAAACCGTAAAATTTTTCAAAGAATTAAAATCATAAAAGTTGTTCTCTGACCATCCTGGAATTAGACTACGAGTCAGGAACTTGATAAACTGCACGACAGCCTGTCTAACTGACTCTTCGGCTGCGGCAGGCCTCCGCTGCGGGGCGCAGGCTCCGCGCTGTGGTGCAGCTTCAGTCCAGCAGCAGGCACGCGTGACCTCAGTTCCCTCGCCAGGGACAGAGCCCCCGTGCCCAGAGCTGGAAGGCAGGCTCTTTACCACCGGACCACCGGGGAAGCCCCTAAACAACAGACTTTTAAATAATATCAAAGAAGAAGACTCAAAGGAAATTAGAAGATATTTTAAACTGACTGAAAATTCAAGTACAACACACCAAAATTTGTGGGATGAAGCTAAATTATGGCTTGCTGCTGCTGCTGCTGCTAAGTCGCTTCAGTCGTGTCCGACTCTGTGCGACCCCATAGACGGCAGCCCACCGGGCTCCCCCATCCCTGGGATTCTCCAGGCAAGAACACTGGAGTGGGTTGCCATTTCCCCCTCCAATGCATGAAAGTGAAAAGTGAGAGTGAAGTCGCTCAGTCGTGTCTGACTCAGCGACCCCATGGACTGCAGCCTACCAGGCTCCTCCATCCATGGGAGTTTCCAGGCAAGAGTACTGGAGTGGGGTGCCATTGCCTTCTCCAAATTATGGCTTAGACAGAGTATATAGCATGTTTATGTATATTAAGAAATATGTTATGTATTATCTTGAAAATACGTATTTTTAAGAAAGAAGAATAGTCTCAAATCAATAATCCAAACCTCTACGTTAAGGAACTAGAAAAAGAAAAATCAAAACAAACTCAAACCAAGAAATAAGACAAAGAGTAAGAAATTAAATTTTCAAAAATTGTTTCTAAAAATTAATGAAAAAAAAAGACAAGAGAAAAAAAATGAAACTAAAAGCTGGTCCTTTAAAAAGATTAAAAACTTGAAAAGCCTCTAGAAAGACTGGCAGAAAAGAGTGAAGACAAACAGTATCAGGAATCAAAGAGAGAACACAGAATCCTCACAGACATTGAAAGGATAACAGGAACACTACAGACAATTCTATACACACAAGCTCAACAATTAAGATGAAATGGACCAATTCTCTAAAAAGCACAAACTACTAACAGAGAAGGGAACAATTCTTAATTTGCTTTATGAGGCCAGCATTATACTGATACCAAAGCCAGGCAAGGAAAATCTAAGAAAACTATTTACATACACCTTATAAAAGCAGATGCAACAAGGGACTTGCCTGGTGGTCCAGTGGCTGAGACCCCATGCTCCCATCACAGGGGGCCCCGCAACTAAGGATCGAGTGTCCCACGTGCCGCAATGAAGACCCAGTGCAACAAGTAAATTTTTTTTTAAAGTGTGAATCCACAAACAAACTCCCAGAAGACATGATTTTAGCAAGATCAACAGATAAAAGCTGAACACACAAAAATTAATAACTTTTATGTACTAGCAATGAATAGAAACAGAAATTCTTCAAAACACCATTACAGAAGTTGAAAAAATGGAATACTTAATGAATCTAACAAAACAGGTAAAGGATATGTATGCTGGAAACTACAGTACAAAACACTGATGAAAAAAATCAAAGACGTGCTGTATGTCAGTGCTATGTCAATTAAAAAAACTCAAAGATGACCAAATAAATGTAACAAAACCACCCACCATGTTCACAGACTGGAGGATTCAACACAGCATTCATGTCAATTCTCCACCAAACTGACTACAGATTTAAGGCTACTCTAATCAAGGCCCAGTAGAATTATTTGTAGACACAGACAAGCTGATTCTAGAATGTATGGAAAAATGAAATGACCGAATAGCAAAAACAATTTTAAGTTGGAGGAATCATCTTACTAATATTATAAGACCCACAGTAATTAAGACAGTGTGGTACAGGCAATGAGATAGACTAATAGATCAATGGAACAGAATACAATCCAGAAATAACCCACACAAATGAGCCCAATTGATTTCTGACCCAAGTGAAAAATCAATTCAATGGAGAAAGGGTAGAACAAACGGGTTTGGAACGAACCTGACATCCATCCTGCCCAAAATGATACCTGATACGAAATCAGCTCAAAACAAGTCACAGATCTAAACGTAAAACTAGAAAATGAAGATCATAGCATCCGGTCCCGTCACTTCATGGGAAACAGACGGGGAAACAGTGGAACGGTGTCAGACTTTATTTTTGGGGGCTCCAAAATCACTGCAGATGGTGACTGCAGCCATGAAATTAAAAGAGGCTTACTCCTTGGAAGAAAAGTTATGACCAACCTAGATAGCATTTTCAAAAGCAGAGACATGACTTTGCCGACTAAGGTCCGTCTAGTCAAGGCTATGGTTTTTCCTGTGGTCATGTATGGATGTGAGAGTTGGACTGTGAGGAAGGCTGAGCGCCGAAGAACTGATGCTTTTGAACTGTGGTGTTGGAGAAGACTCTTGAGAGTCCCTTGGACTGCAAGGAGATCCAACCAGTCCATTCTGAAGATCAACCCTGGGATTTCTTTGGAGGGAATGATGCTAAAGCTGAAACTCCAGTACTTTGGCCACCTCATGCGAAGAGTTGACTCATTGGAAAAGACTCTGATGCTGGGAGGGATTGGGGACAGGAGGAGAAGGGGACGACCGAGGATGAGAGGGCTGGATGGCATCACGGACTCGATGGACGTGAGTCTGAGTGATGTCCGAGAGATGGTGATGAACAGGGAGGCCTGGCGTGCTGCTGTCTCTTATACACATCTGAGGTACAGAGAGGCAGCCACGGCTCCCTCCTTCCAGGAAGACCCGACGCTGTGTGCCCAAGCCCCTCCTGACCTGTGGTGACTGACCCTCCGTCGGTCCCAGGATCGGCTCTGCCTGCAGGATGGGGCCTCCCGGCCTTAAGCCAGTAGGGAACACGCAGTGGAGTCCCTGGAGAGGCCAGGTTTTCAGCCGGCGGAGACGAAAGCGGGCGGCAGAGGACTGGACACCGAGGGGGCGGGATATCAAAAAGTATGATTTATAAAAGAAAAACCTGGAAAGCTGAACTTCACCCAAATTTAATTTTTCTTTGCAAAAAATAAAAAAAAGTTGATGGAATTTAAAGACTAGCTACAGCCTGAAACTGTTTTTGCAAATCACAAATCTGACCTAAGATTCATAATAAGAATTATCAAGAATTCTCAAAAGTAAGAAAATAAAACAAGTTAAAAAAAAAAAAAAAAAAAGGGCAAAGTCTTAAACACTCCATTCAAGAGGATACAAGAATGGCAAATAAATGAAGTGTTCAGTAACAGCAGTCACGAGGGAAATGTAAACTAAATCACAACACCACTACACACCTATTTATTAATGATTAAAATAACATCTGAGGAGGGCATGGCAACCCACTCCAGTGTTCTTGCCTGGAGAATCCCATGGACAGAGGAGCCTGGTGGGCTACGTCCACGGGGTCACACAGTCAGACACGACTGAAGCAACTCAGCACAAAATAACATCTACGAACAGTACCTCGAGCTGGCCTGGATGCAGGGCAACTGCATTCTCACCGCTGCTCGCGGGGCGTCAGAACGGTGCAGCTGCTCAGGCAACAGCCTGGCAGTTTCTTATAGCGTTACCACCGACCCTGCTCCCATTCCTTGGTATTTACTCTAGAGAAATGAAAATTTACTTTCATACGAAAACTTGTACACAAACGTTTCACAGCAGCTCTATTCATTACCATCAAAAACTGAAAGAACCCCAGCGTCCAGCAATGGAAGAATGGGTAACGGCAATCCACCCATACAACAGACTATTACCCGGCAGTGGAGAGGAACAAGCTACTCACACCCGCAAAACTCTGGATGAGACTCTAAGTGACTGTGCTGAGTGAAAGGAACCAGCCTCAGAAGTTACAGACTGTAGGACTCCATCTAGATGACTGACTTCCCAAGAAGACAGAGCCCCAGTAACAAGCCAAGACTGTCCCGAGTGGGGTGGGGAGGAGAGTGCACGGGGCCGCTGGGGGAGCCTGCCTCGGCCGCGACAGTGGCACGCCAAGCTGCGCGTGCAGGGGCCAGGGCCCAAGCCCAGTCTCTGGCTGGGGAACTGAGACCCCGCACGCCACACTGCATGTGTGCACACACACACGTGCATATATACGCGCGCACACACAGAAGGCTTCCCTGGCGGCTCAGCCGGTAAAAAGAATCAGCCTCCAATGCAGGAGACCAGCTGCAACGCAGGAGACCCGGGTTTGATCCTTGGGTGGCGAAGATCCCCTGGAGAAGGAAATGTCAACCCCCTCCAGTATTCTTGCCTGGAAAATTCCATGGACAGAGGAGCCTGGTGGCCTAAAGTCCACGTGATCTCAAGAGTCAGACACGACTCAGTGACTAAACCAGCACACACGCACACACACCTCTATCTACATAGACAAACACAGCAATAATGCATAGTAACCTGGAACGTTACGTCCATGAATCAAGGCAAATTGCAAAGACTCCAACAGAAAATGGCAAGAGTGAACATCAACATTTTAGGAATCAGTGAACTAAAATAGACTTGAATGGGCGAATTTAACTCAGATGACCACTATACCTACCACTGTGGGCGAGAATCCCTTAGAAAAAATGGAGTAGCCCTCATAGCCAATAAGAGAGTCCAAAATGCAGTACTTGGGTGCAATCTCAAAATCAACAGAATGATCTCTGTTCGTTTCCAAGGCAAACCATTCAACATCACAGTAATCCACGGCTACGCCCCAACTATTAATACCGAAGATGATGAAGTTGAATGGTTCTATGAAGACCTACAAAATCTTCTAGAACTAACACCCAAAAAACATGTTGTTTTCATTATAGGGGACTGGAATGCAAGAGTAGGAAATCAATAGATACCTAGAGTAACAGGCAAGTTTGGCCTTGGAACACGGAATGAAGCAGGGCAAAGACTAATAGAGTTTTGCCAAGAGAATGCACTGGTCATAGCAAACTCCCTCTTCCAACAACACAAGAGAAGACTCTACACATGGACATCACCAGATGGTCAGTATCAAAATCAGACTGATTATATTCTTTGCAGCTGAAGATGGAGAGGCTCTATACAGTCAGCAAAAAACAAGACCGGGAGTTGACTGTGGCTCAGATCATGAACTCCTTATTGCCAAATTCAGACTTAAATTGAAGAAAGTAGGGAAAATCACCAGACCATTCAGGTACGACCTAAAACAAATCCCTTAGGATTATAGAGTGGAAGTGAGAAATAGATTCAAGGGATTAGATGATAGACAGAGTGCCTGAATAACTATGGACAGAGGTTTGTGACATTGTACAGGAGGCAGTGATCAAGACCATCCCCAAGAAAAACAAATGCAAAAAGGAAAAATGGTTGTATGAGGAGGCCTTACAAATAGCTGAGAAAAGAAGAGAAGCAAAAGGCAAGGGAGAAAAGGAAAGATATTCCCATTTGAATGCAAAGTTCCAAAGAATAGGAAAGAGAGATAAGAAAGCCTTCCTCAGTGATCAATGCAAAAAAATAGAGGAAAACAATAGAATGGGAAAGACTAGAGATCTCTTCAAGAAAACTAGAGGTATCAAGGGAACATTTCATGCAAGGAAGGGCACAAAAAGGACAGAAATGGTATGGAGCTAACAGAAGTAGAAGATATTAAGAAGAGGTGGCAAGAATACACAACAAAACTATAAAAAAAAGGATCTTCACGACCCAGAAATTCATGATGGCGTGATCACTCACCTAGAGTGATCCTGGAAACCTGGACATCCTGGAATGCGAAGTCAGTGGGCCTTAGGAAGCATCACTACGAACAAAGCTACTGGAGGTGATTGAATTCCAGTTGAGCTATTTCAAATCCTGAAAGATGATGCTGTGAAAGTGCTGCAATCAATATGCCAGCAAATTTGGAAAACTCAGTAGTGGCCTGGAAAAGGTCAGTTTTCCTTCCAATCCCAACAAAGGGCAATGCCAAAGAATGTTCAAACTACTGCACAACTGCACTCATTTCACACGCTAGCAAAGTAATGCTCAAAATTCTTCAAGCTAGACTTCAACAGTACATGAACTGAGAACTTGCAGATGTTACAGCTGGTTTTAGAAAAGGCAGAGGAACCAAACTGCCAACATCCGTTGAATCATAGAAAAAAGCAAGAGAATTCCAGAAAAACATCTACTTCTGCTCTATTGATCATGACAAAGCCTTTGTGGATCACAACAAACTGTGGAAAATTCTTCAAGAGATGGGAATACCAGACCACCTGACCTGCCTCTTGAGAAATCTGTATGCAGGTCCGGAAGCAACAGTTAGAACTGTTGTGCAACAACAGACTGGTTCCAAATTGGGAAAGAAGTATATCAAGACTGCATATTGTCACCCTACTTATTTAACTTAGATGCAGAGTACATCTTGAGAAATGCTGGACTGGAAGAAACACAAGCTGGAATCAAGATTGCCGGGAGAAATATCAATAACCTCAGATATGCAGATGACACCACCCTTATGGCAGAAAATGAAGAAGAACTAAAGAGCCTCTTGATGAAAGTGGAAGAGGAGAGTGAAAAAGTTGGCTTAAAACTCAACACTCGGAAAACCAAGATATTGGCATCTGGTCCCATCATCTCATGGCAAATAGCTGGGGAAATAATGGAAACAGTGACAGACTTTATTTTCTTGGACTCCAAAATCACTGCAGATGGTGACTGCAGCCATGAAATTAAAAGACGTTTGCTCCTTGGAAGAAAGCTATGACCAAGCTCGACAGCATATTAAAAAGCAGAGACATTACTTTGCTGACAAAGGTCCTTATAGTCAAAGCTATTGCTTTTCCAGTAGTCATGTATGGATGGATGTGAGAGTTGGACCATAAAGAAAGATGAGCACCAAACAGATAATGCTGTTGAACTGTGGTGCTGGAGAAGACCCTTGAGAGTTCCTTGGACAGTCGGGAGATCCAACCAGTCCATCCTAAAGGAAATCAGTCCTGAATATTCATTGGAAGGACTCATGCTGAAGCTGAAACTCCAATACTTTGGCCAACTGATGCAAAGAACTGACTCACTAGAAAAGACCCTGATGCTGGGGAAGACTGAAGGCAGGAGGAGAAGAGGTACGACAGAGGATGAGATGGGTGGATGGCATCACCAATTTCATGGACATGAGTTTGAGCAAGCTCTGGGAGTTGGTGATGGACAGGGAGGCCTGGGGTGCTGCAGTCCATGGGGTCACAAAGAGTTGGACACGACTGAGCTGAACTGACAATATATAGATAGATAAATAGATAGATATAACTACATGTTAATTTTTTTAATTAGCATACAATAAAAGCACTTGGAAAAATTCTAACGGTATCTTTAAAGTCAAGCCACATGTATACTGAGCAATTCCACTTCGGGTTTACACTCAACCAAAAGGAGCACTCTATCCACCAACAGACACGTACAGAAGTGTGCACACCAGCCGGATCTGTATCAGTCATGAAATAAAATAAGCCCGATGTCCATCAATATCAGAATGGTTAAGTGAGGAACAGTCGAGCAATGGAAACTGCATGCCGTGGGAAGGAATGACGAGCTGCTGCATCAGCAACAGGAGAGCAGCTCAAACACAACTGCTGAGCCCGAGAGCCCCGCCCACCACAGAGCACTTCCACGCGCCAGCCTAAACCAGGCAAACGCGCCAGCCCAGGGAGGAGGGCGAGGAGGGAACACGGGCACGCTCTAGGCTACTGGGAATACTTTTCATCCATGTCGCCTGGAAATACTGGTCCCGTGGGTGAGCACGCACACAAAGAATACTGCACACAGAGCGCTCCCCGTGGCTTACCCACGGCCAATCTTTGCTGAATCACACAAGGTTCTAGATCTTTACCGGACCTACTTCCTCAGGTCACTGAAGCAAATGCAAACCAGGGCCTTCCCTGGGGACTCTCTGGTGAAGAATTCACCTGCCAGTGCAGGCGATACAGGTGTGACACCTGATCCTGGAAGACCCCACGTGCCTCGGAGCAACGAAGCCCGAGCGCCACAGCGACCGAGCCTGTGTCTGGTGCCTGGGGGCCACAGCCGCTGACGCCCCCGCGCCCGAGCCCGTCCTCAACAGCAAGAGGCCTGCGCAGGGAGAAGCCCACGGACTTCAATGAGACAGCACCCCCGCTTTTAAAGAACGCAATTACAGAAAGCAATGAAGACCCAACCCAGCACCCCTCCAAAAGAACAATGAGCACGCGAGTGATAACTGAGCATCATCTCATCGTGGCAGCTGCTCCTGCGGCGCAGACCCCAGTGCGCCCCACGGTCCGCAGCCACCCCGCCTGGCCGGAGGACTGAGTGTGCCGTGCCTCAGCCGCAGCCACGTCCAGCCCTCTGCGGTGCCCCGGACTGGGGCTCGCCAGGCTCTTCCGTCCATAGCGTTCTCCAGGCAGGAAGCCTGGAGCGGGCTGCCCCGTCCTTCTCTAGGAGGATACATCGTATGATGGCCCTTAAACACTAACAGTTTCATTATGATTTTCTTGGGCTTCCAGACCCCTGCAGATGGTGACTGCAGCCATGAAATTAAGACACCTTCTCCTTGGAAGAAAAGTTATGACAAACCTAACAGCGAATTTAAAAGCAGAGACATTACCTTACCGACAGAGATCCATCTAGTCAAGGCTATGGTTTTTCCAGTGATCATGTATGGATGTGAGAGTTGGACTGTGAAGAAAGCTGAGCGCCGAAGAATTGATGCTTTTGATATGTGGTGCTGGAGAAGACCCTTGAGAGTCCCTTGGACTACAAGGAGATCCAACCAGTCCATCCTAAAGGAGATCAGTCCTAAATATTCACTGGAAGGACTGATGCTGAAGCTGAACCTCCAATCCTCTGGCCACCTGATGGGAAGAACTGACTCAATGGAAAAGACCCTGATTCTGGAAAAGATCGAAGGCAGGAGGAGGACAGAGGATGAGATGGTTGGATGGCATCACCGACTGAATGGACATGAGCTTGAGTAACCTCCGGTAGTTGGTGAAGGACAGGGAAGCCTGGCGTGCTGCAGTCCATGGAGTCACAAAGAGTCAGACATGACTGAGCAATCGAACAGAACTGAAACATTAATAACATCTTCTTGCCACTTTTTCAGCAACAAAAAAGGATTTACGTTATCAACACAAATGCTCCCTATGCACCATGTTCTCTGATTTTCAAACTGTAGTATCACTGTTTGAAACTGTACCTTGATCTGTACCCCAAACAGCTTCCTGTCATAAACCTCTAACAGCATTACAAAAGAGCCCTAAATGCCCACCTGAGCTCTCCTTACATGCACATTTTATGTAAATTGATACCCCAACAGCTAATTTCATGGTTCAGTTTCCACAATACAAAAATCTGTATACACACAGATACTTTACAAAATTGGATCCTTACTACAAACACTGTTCTCTTCAACGTTTTGCTTTTTCAGCCACACTGTGCAGCTTGTGGGATTCAGCTCCCTGACCAGGGATTGAGTGCATGCCCTCAGCGGTGAAAGTGTGGAGTCCGCACCACTGGACCACCAAGACATTCCCACACACACTTTTTTATTTTGTGAGCTTCTCTCTTCACTTAATGCATCATGAATGTTATGAAAATCATATTTTAAAATAGGGATGCAAACAAGCAAGATATTTTCATAATATCCTTCACCTACCAACTTTTCACGCAGGGCTAACTCTCGTCACATTAGAGCAGACCAGCGCACTTGGCTGTTAGAACAGGACCGCCCAAGACGCATGCCATCATTTTTACATCCTCGTGTCACAAGTGAGAGAGCTTCATCAATGGCATCCTGCAGCGGGGTGCCTGTAAAGCCAGCCAGGCCGGCTTCCTGACAACAAGGGTCAGGTTCACACACAACCCCGTGTGCCCACTTGCCAGCCTCCAACCGTTTAATTCTCCCAACACCACAAGAAGTCACCTACAAAATGGGGCAACGTGAGGCTGTGCCTCAGGGCACAGACCCTAGCAAGCCTGTGTCCCTCGGCTTTGCATATTTTGTGTACAGAGTTGTGCTACAGGCCGAAGACTCTAGAAGCTGCTAAGTTTCCTACTTAGCCCACAGCCCTCATTTCCCTGGAGAAGCCAACTGAATGTGCAAGCACTCTCTCTGCCTGAAAGCCGCCTCCGGTGGTGGCGGCCCTGGGTCCATGCTCCCTGCCGTGCGCAGCCAGCTGAGTGGGGGAGCGAGGACCCCTCCTGAGAATCCAGACAGCCCGCCTCCTCTCGCTTCTCTTAGGCATCTTCTGCCCTGGCGGACCCACTGAGATGGAAACGAGGAGCCCCAAGAACTGGAAGCCTGGGAAATCTGGGCTAGCGCCCATTTACCGCTACTCGTTGGCCAGCACTGTTTGGGGTGCCTGTTCTGCCTCAGGTAAGAGGTCCCAAAAAGCTCACCATCTGAGGGGAAACAATTCAGAGGTTTCAGAATTACACGAAGAATTTTTGTGATTGGTGTCACCTGTTACCATAAACAGTATTTTTATGTGTTTTATTAATAAAACACTTGAGAAGTACTTTTAAAACTAAAGACACAGCTTGAAAACTTCAAAGCATAGTAGAAGAGAATGTTTTCAAAGGTGCAGGTCACAACTGAACAATACATAATAATCTGTGTATTACAACCACCATTATTGTTAATGAAACTGAGCGGAACAAAAGATACCAGCAAGTATCCGAGTGTCGTTGTGTAAACCCTGCAGTGTGAGAGTGTGTGTACATGTGTGAGTGCAGGGTGTGTGCAGAGCAGTACAAGTCTCAAGGTATTTAGCTCTTATAGTGAGTGGGTTCACGGTCAAAACTCTGAATTCATAAATTTAACAGAAAAAAAAAAAAAACAGTCCTGTCAAGATAATACTAGGCAGACAGTTATCCAAGTTTGAAAAGTGTCATTTGAATAATAACTGAAAGGTTATTTTAGCTAAATAATGCAAAGTAAGTGAGAATTATTAAAACCTAGAATAATGGTGTGAAAGGCTATTGTAAGAATTTTTATTGTGCCACCAATTTGTTTTAATAAATGGGTGTATTTTACATCCAGCTGCAGCCAATATTATCAACATTTTTGTAAAGGATTTGCTCAAGCAGACCTCCCTGCCTCCCCTCCCCAGAAGCAGCAAACATGGCCCTTAATTGGCACTCCATCCATGCAAATACATAAGCCTCGCCCTGTATCCTAAGAACGACACCAGTTTCGCTCTCCAGTGGACTGGACAATGGCAAGCTCTCGAGACTGTGAAATGCAGGGCTGCGACCCAAAACAAAGCGGACAATATAAAGAAAGTTCCAACAACTGCGGAGAACACTCAAAACCCTATAAGCTGCAACTAAAGCCCACACGCATTACTATGCATTCAGATAATAACAGCGCCAGAGAGCCACGCCACGTGCAATGATTTCCTATCTGTTCTCACGACCTATCCTTCCAACACAACATTTACAATCCCGCATAAAACAATTTCTGTCTCAGAAAGGGGCACACAAATAAATACTCCTTACGAGGCTTTCGATTGTTTTCACTGCTGGAAATGTCTTCAAAGCAGCTTAAAACAGTCCTAACAACACAAACTCCTGAAAAAAAAAAAAAAAAAACCATTCTCTTTCAGCAGCCGACTGAACGAGTGGAAATGACCGCCAACTGCATACCCGGGTACCAGTCCTGGGTCTTGCAAAGTGTTGTGACCAAGAGCGAAAGAAAAGGGCAGCCATCCACAGCCAGCAGCGGCACTGTGTGCTACTGTCTCCAAAGACAGAAGAAAGAAAGAGAAAGAGACGATTCAAATGTACACCTGAGCAACCAGCCCGCTCATTACCTCTATCAACACTTTCAAAGAGCGGGGGGCGAGGCGCCAGGGCCGCCGCTCGCGAGGACGGCCGGTCTCTCTTTTCCGAACGGCCGTTTCGGAGGAGCACAGGAAAACTTGGAGGCGGCGCTGGGCGCCGACCGGGCGCCGGGCGCGGAGCAAGGCGGTGGGCCCGCGCGGCGAGCCCCGCTCGCGCCCACCTGGCGCCCGGGGCCCCGGAATCGCACCGAGTCAGCCCCACGGCCGGGCCCGGCGCGCGCGGCCCGCGACAGCGCCGCGCAGGTGGGCGCGGGCGGCGCCGGGAGATGCGGCACCTGGCGGCGGCGGGC
>SJYT01056690.1:0-91498 GCA_006410635.1 Cephalophus harveyi
CTAGCTTTGTTCATAGTGAGGCTTTCTAAGGCCCACTTGACTTCACATTCCAAGATGTCTGGCTCTAGATTAGTGATCACATCATCATGATTATCTGGGTCGTGAAGATCTTTTTTGTACAGTTCTTCCGTGTATTCTTGCCACCTCTTCTTAATATCTTCTGCTTCTGTTAGCTGAAGAGGTTTTCCATTCCCTTCTCCAAGGGAAACTTTTTGTGAGAACGCTTTACCATGACTGGTCCATCTTGGGTGGACCTACACGCATGGCTCATATTTTCATTGAGCTAGACAAGGCTATGGGCCATGTGATCAGTTTGGTTAGTTTTCTGTGATTATGATTTTCTTCTATTTTCCCTCTGATGGATAAGGATAAGAGGCTTGTGGAAGCTTCCTAATGGGAGAGACTAACTCAGGGGGAAAGCTGGTTCTTGTTCTGATGGACAGGGGCATGTTCAGTTCCATTCAGTTTTGTACCTCAGTCATTTTCAAATCTTTGAGCCTTCATGAACTGCAGCAGGCCAGGCCTTCCTGTCAGTCACCAACTCACTGAGTTTACTCAACCTCATGTCTGTTGATTCAGTGATGCCATCAAACCTTCTCATCTTCTATTGTCCCTCCTCCTTCTGCCTTGATCCTTTCCCATCATCAGGGTCCTTTCCAATGAGTCAGTTCTTCACATCAGGTGGCCAAAGTATTGGAGTCTCATCTTTACCCCCAGTCTTGCAAATATTATTCAGGATTAATGTCCTTTAGAATGGACTGGTTAGATTTCCCCAAGCCATCCTAGAGACTCTCAAGAGCCTTCTCCAACACCACAGTTCAAAACCATTAATTATCCTGACCAGCTTTCTTTATAGTCCATCTCTCACTTCCATACATGACTTCTGGATAAACAACAGCTTTGAATAGATGCGTAATTCATGTGAAATTGCTTCACTCAGATTTTCATATCTGAAATATGTACAGTTCATATCTTACAAGAAAATGTGTAGCCTGGTTTCCACATGTGAAAGGAACAAAAATCCACTCTTCCATGTACAAGATTTCTCTGCAGTTTTTCCTACGTCAAATATAGAGAATTCACTACTGCATATTGACGACTCTGCTTGCAGATTTACATATATGAGGTATAGAGAATTCCCTATTTCAGTTAAAAATATCTACATCTAGATGATGAAATATAAAATATACAGAATGCCATGTTTGGGCAACTATTTTAGTGTTTATTTTTAACTGAGGGATAGCTATTTTACAGAATTTTGTTTGGTATTAAACCTTAACATTCATTTGAGAATAACATATTTCATGCAAGAAGACAAGTGGCTTGATTTTTATACATGAAATAATGTGCATTCCATAATTAATGTAAGTTTTTCTGGGATCCACCTTTTTATGCATGAATTCCACAGATTCCATCAATAATATGGAAAGTGACAACCCAGATTCTCAAAAAGGAAATAAAAACAACTACGTATTTCATGGAACAAAAATTGTGCTCAGTTTTGGTCTTGGAAATATGGAGAATTTCATATTTAATGTTGGAAAATGGACACCAGATTTTCTAATGACATATCCCATAAGGAAATGTACATCCTGATTTTCACATTTTAGATGTACAATACTCTATATTACATGTAAACATATTGTACTAAAATGTGGTACATGAGTAATTGAATCTCTCATAGTTTAGGAAGTAAAATAGCCACCTAAACTTTCAGAAATGAAATACAGAGATGTCCATAACTCATAAAGAAGCATCTAATTTTTCTACGGGGATATAGAGAATTCCATATTTCAGGTTCGAAAATCTCCTCCTGGTTGACATATGTGAAACAGAGTTGTCACTGATTTTCAGTTGACCGGCCAGTTCCAACTCTGCAACACCGTGGACAGCAGCACTCCAGGATTCCCTGCCCTTCCCTGTCTCCAGCACTTTGCTCAGACTCATCTTTGTTGAGTCAAGAGGTTCCAGCATGTCCAACCAACTCAACTCCTGTTGCCTTCTTCTTCTGCACTCAGTCTTTCCCACATCAGGGTCAATAATGTTTCAGGACAAGATAGATTGTCAACCTTTCTTCCTGAATCCTTTAGCCAAATTATTGGAGTTTGAGCTTCAGCATCAGTCCTTCCAATGGACATTTACAGTTAGTTTCTTTTAGGATTGACTGGGTTTAAGTCCTTGCTGTCCAAGGGACTTTCTTTTATTTTTTTTTAATTTTATTTTTACTTTATTTTACTTTACAATACTGTATTGGTTTTGCCATACATTGACATGAATCATATGTGACATATATGCCACAGGTGTATATGAACTTCCAGTCCTGAATCCCCCTCCTACCTCCCACCCCATATTATCCTTTTGGATTATCCCCGTGCATCATCCCCAAACATCCTGTATCCTGTATCGAACATAGGCTGACTCTTCATTTCTTACAAGATAGTATACATGTTTTGATGCCATTCTCTTCTTTATAGTCGAGCTTTCACATCCATACATCAGTTCAGATCAGTTCAGTTCATTTTCACAGTCCTATCAGACTCTTTGTGACCACATAGACCACAGGAGTCCAGGAATCCCTGTCCATCACCAACTCCTGGAGTCTACCCAAACTCACGCCCATTGAGTCTGTGATGTCATTGAACCGTCTCATCTTCTGTTGTCCCCTTCTCCTCCTGCTCTCAGTCTTTCCCAGCATCAGGGTTTTGTTTTGTTTTGTTTTGTTTTTTTCCCAGTGAGCCAGCAATTATCATCAGGTTGCCAAAGTTTTGGCATTTCAGCTCCAACATCAATCTTTCAAATGAACACACAGGACTGATCTCCTTAAGATGGACCTTTTTGATCTCCTGAAGTCCAAGAGTTTCTCAGGACTCTTTTCCAACATCACAGTTGGAAAGCATTAATTATTTTTCTTCTCAGCTTTCTATATAGTCCAACTCTCACATCCATATATGACTACTGGCAAAACAATAGCCTTGAGTCGACAGACCTTTGTTGGCAAAGTAATAATGTCTCTGCATTTTAATAGGCAGTGTAGGTTGCTCATAACTTTCCTTCTGAAGAGGAAGAGCCTTTTAATTTCATGGCTAGAGTAAACATCTGCAGTGATTTGGACCCACCCTCCACCAACAAAATAAATAAATTATAGCAATTGTTCCCGGTCTATTTGCCATGAAGTGATGGGACCAGATACCATGATGCTAGTTTTCTGAATGTTTAATTTTAAGCCATTTTTTTCACTCTCTTATTTCACTTTCATCAAGAGAATTTTAGATCTTCCACTTTTTTCTGCCATAAGTGTGGTGTCATCTGCATATTTGCATTTATTGATATTTCTCTGTGCAATCTTGATTCCAGCTTCTACTTCAAAAAACCCAGTGTTTCTCATGATATATTCTGCACATAAGTTAAATAAGCAGGGTGCCAATACAGCCTTAAATTACTCTGTTTCCTACTTGGAACCAGTCTGTTCTTCCATGCCTTGTCCTAACTGTTACTTACTGACCTGCATCCAGATTTCTCAAGAGACAGGTCAGGTGGTTTGATATTCCTATCTCTTGCATAATTTTCTATATTTTATTGTGATCCATAGATTCAAAGTCTTTGGCATAGTCAATAGAGCAGGAATAGATGTTTTTCTGGAACTCTCTGGCTTTTTCAGAGATCCACGGATGTTTGCAATTTGATCTCTAGTTCCTCTGCCTTTTCCAAAACCAGCTTGAACATCCGGAAATTCACGGTTCACATATTGTTGAAGCCTGCCTTGGAGAACATTGAGTATGACTTTACTAGTCCATGAGATGAAGGCAATTGTGTAGGAGATTGAGTACTCCTTGGCATTGCCTCTCTTTAGGATTGGAATGAAAATTGACATTTTCCATTCCTGTGGCCATTGCTGAGTTTTCCTAATTCGCTAGAGCAGCGAGCTCTGTCTCTGTGGCACTGGAGCAGCTAGCACTCAAGAGGAGATATCCTACATCCAAATTAAGGAGTAGCAGCTGTGCTTTGCTGTAGTAGCAAAGAGATATTCCACGTGAAGAGATATTCCACGTCCAAAGTAAGAGAACCCCCAGTAAGATGGTAAATGCTGAGAGAGGGCATTAGAGGGCAAACACCCTGAATCCACGATCACAGAAACCTAACCAATCGATCACATGGACCCCTGCCTTGTCTAACTCAGTGAAACTAAGCCATGCTGTGTAGGGTCACGCAAGATGGACATCCGTACATATCCCCGGAGGGGTGGGGGGTGGGAACTAGTTTGCCTACATGGACCTTTGTCCACAAAGTGATGTTTCTACTTTTCAGCACATTGTCTCTATTTTTGTCATAGGTTTTTTTCCTGGGAGTGAGAGTCTTTTATTTTCACGGTTGTAATCACTGTCCCCACTGATTTCAGAGCCCATGAATACTGTTGCTGTTTGCATTTTTAATGTTTGTATTTGCAAAACTCTGCATTTAGCCTTTGTTCCACATCATTTTGTACCCCAAGCCCAAACTTGCATTTGACCCCACGTATCTCCTGACTTCCAGTTTTTACATCACAGTCAGCTATCATGAATAGGGCATCTATTTTGGGTGTTAAATTTAGAAAATTGTGGAGGTTTTCCTAAAAATAATAAAGTTCTCTGGTAGCTTCAATGGAAGAGATTTGAAATATAGATATTTGCATTGTTTATGAAAGTCTACATCCAGATTTTCATACAAAATTGGGGAATTCCACATTTCCAGTAGGAAGCATGATCATCCTGAATTTCAAATATGAATTATAGAAAATTCCAACTTTCAAACAGAATTGACACCTATATTTTCCCATGTGAAATTTAGAGAACCATATAGTAAAATCTATACCAAGATACTTATATGTGAAATATAGAGAATTTATATTTCATTTAGGAACAATGCCCTTGATTTTTATATTTGAAATGCAGGGAATTTCATATTTCCAGTAGCAAATTCAACCTCTGGATATTCAATTAAATACAAAAATTTCATATTACATGGAAGAAGTTTAAAAATCTAGAATTTATTTATAATTTTTATAATTTATGTATTTATGACTGAACTGAGTCTTCATTGCTCTGCACAAAATTTCTCAAGTTGTAGTAAGTGGGGTTACTCTTCATTGCAGTGAGCTACCTTCTCATGGTACTTCCTTCTATCACAAAGCAGAAGCTCTAGGGAGCCCAGGTGAGGTAGTTTGGGCAAACAGGGTTATCTACTTTCATAGCATGTGTGATCTCTTCAGAAAAAGGATCAAACCCATATCCCCTGCATTGAGAAGCACATTCTTAAGCCACTGTATCACTGGAGAAGCCCAGCAGGCTTTTTTTCTTAAGTACATTTTTAAAAATTTCTTTATATTAATTGGGGGCTAATTACTTTAAAATGTTGTAGTGCATTTTCCATACATTGACATGAATCAGTCATAGGTTTACACGTATTCCTGATGCTGAACATTCCTTCCACCTCCCTCCCCATCCCATCCCTCAGGATCATACCAGTGTATCAGCCCTGAGCACCTTTGCTCATTTATCGAACCTAAGCTGGAGATCTGTTTCACTTATAATAATATACATGTTTCAGTGCTATCCTCTCAAATCATTCCACCCTCGCCTTCTCTTACAGAGTCTAAAAAACTGTTCTGTACATTTGTGTCTATATCACTGTCTCACATATATGGTCATTGTTATCACCTTTCTAAATTCCATATATATGCATTAGTGTACTGCATTGGTGTTTTTCGTTCTTACTTGCTTCAGTCTGTATAATAAGCTCCAGTTTAATCCACCTCATTAGAACTGATTCAAATGAATTAATTTTACTGGCTGAGTAATATTCCATAAATCTGGGTAAATGGGAACTAAAAATATCAAACCTCTGGCCTAATGCTTTTGTAAAAGTATAAAAGAGAATCATAAGCTTGAAATAAACAGGCAGTCCAAGAAAAATGAGAGGCTCCCTCAGTTTCTCGCTGACACCGCTCACCCTTTCTGGTTGAATCCCTGGCTGCTGGAGCTGGACTCTGGCAGAACATGGTGTATTTCTCCATATATTTAAGTCCTCTTTGATTTCTTTCATCAGTGTTTTACAGTTTTTTATCGATAGGTCTTTTGTTTCCTTAGGTAGATTTATCCCTAAGTATTTTATTCTTTTCATTACAATGGTGAATGGGAATGTTTCCTTATTGTCTTTCTGTTTTCTAATCATTAGTGTATAGGTATGTAAGGAACTTCTGGGTGTTAATTTTATATCCTGAAACTTTATTATCTTCACTGCATAGATCTAGTAATTTTCTGGTGGAGTCTTTAGGGTTTTCTGTGGACAGGATCATGATATCAGCAAAGAGTGAGACTTTCAATTCTTCTTTTACAATCTGGATTCCTTTTATTTCTTTTTCTTCTCTGATTACTATGGCTTAAACTTCCAAAACTATGTTGAATAGTAATGGTGAGAGTGGGAACTGCTTTCGTGTTCTTGACTTTAGGGGGGATGCTTTCAATTTTTCACCTTTGAGGGTCATCTTTGCTGTTGGTTTGTCATATATAGCTTTTATTGTATTGAAGTATACTCCTTCTATTCCTTCTTTCTGGAGAGTTTTTAACATAAATTGATGTTGAATTTTGTCAAAGGTCTTCTCTGCATCTATTGAGATAATCATATGGTTTTTATCTTTCAATTTGTTAATTTGGTGTATTACATTGATTGACTTTCTTCTCAAAGAACAAGCTTTTAGCTTTGTTAAAATTTTTGCTATGGTCTATTTATTTCTTTTGAATTTATTTTTGTCGATTTTTACAATTTATTTCCTTTTACTTATCCTGGAATTCTTAATTTCTTCTTTTTCTAGTTGCTTTATGTCTACAATTAATTAATTTATTTAACTTATTTCTTGTTTCTTGAGGTAAGACTCTATTGCCATGTTCCTTCCACTTAGCACTGCTTTTGCAGTGTTCCATAGGTTTTGGGTTATTTTGTTTTTATTTTTGTTCAATTCTATGCATATGTTGATTTCGTTTTTAAATATTCCTGTAATGTGGCTGGCGCCCAAAGCACAGGCGGCTGTGGCCAGCACACTAAGCATGGCCAAGAGAAGCTACCCTATGTCCGAGGTCAGGGGCGATGGTTGAGGGGAGCTACCCCGTGTCCGAGGTCAGGGATGGTGGCTGAGAGGAGCCACCCCGTGCTCGAGGCCAGGGTGGCGACCAGGAGGGGCCACACCACACCCGAGGCCAGGGGTGGCGGCCAGGAGGAGCAACCCCATGTCCAAAAAGCGGTGGCTGAATGGGTGCAGGAGGGCCTGAGGAGTCATCTCACGTTGAAGGTCAGGAAGGGCGGCAGTGAGGAGATACTCCTCATCCAAGGTAAGGAGCAGCGGCTGAGCTTTGCTGGAGCATCTGTGAAGAGATACCCCACACCCAAGGTAACAGAAATAAGATGTAGGTGTTGCAAGAGGGCATCAGTGGGCAGACACACTCAAACCATACTCACAGAAAACGAGTTAATCTAATTACACTAGGAGCATTCAGTTCAGTTCAGTTCAGTTCAGTCGCTCAGTCATGTCTGACTCTTTGCGACCTCATGAATCGCAGCACGCCAGGCCTCTCTGTTCATTACCTTCACTCGGAGTTCACTCAGACTCACATCCATCGAGTCAGTGATGCCATCCAGCCATCTCATCCTTGGTCATCCCCTTCTCCTCCTGCCCCCAATCCCTCTCAGCATCAGAGTCTTTTCCAATGAGTCAACTCTTCACATGAGGTGGCCAAAGTACTGGAGTTTCAGCTTTAGCATCATTCCTTCCAAAGAAATCCCAGGATTGATCTCCTTCAGAATGGACTCGTTGGATCTCCTTGCAGCCCAAGGGACTCTCAAGAGTCTTCTCCAACACCACAGTTCAAAGGCATCAATTCTTCAGTGCTCAGCATTCTTCACAGTCCAACTCTCACATCCATACATGACCACAGAGAAAACCATAGACTTGACTAGACGGACCTTAGTCGGTAAAGAAATGTCTCTGCTTTTGAAAATGCTATCTAGTTTGGACATAACTTTTCTTCCAAGGAGTAAGTGTCGTCTAATTTCATGGCTGCAGTTATCATCAGCAATGCTTTTGGAGCCCAAAAAAATAAAGTCTGACACTGTTTCCACTGTTTCCCCATCTATTTCCCATGAAGTGATGGGACCAGATGCCATGATCTTCGTTTTCTGAATGTTGAACTTTAAGCCAACTTTTTTGCTTTCCTCTTTCACTTTCATTAAGAGGCTCTTTAGGTCCTCTTCACTTTCTGCCATAAAGGTGGTGTCATCTGCATATCTGAGGTTATTTATATTTCTCTCGGCAATCTTCATTCCAGTTTGTGTTTCTTCCAGTCCAGCGTTTCTCATGATGTACTCTGCATAGAAGTTAAATAAGCAGAGTGACAATATACAGCCTTGACGTACTCCTTTTCCTCTTTGGAACCAGTCTGTTGTTCCATGGCCAGTTCTAACTGATGCTTCCTGACCTGCATACAGATTTCTCAAGAGGCAGGTTAGGTTGTCTGGTATTCCCATCTCTTTCAGAATTTTCCACAGTTTATTGTGATGCACACAGTCAAAGGCTTTGGCATAATCAATAAAGCAGAAAAGGCTTTTTAGCTCCTCTTCACTTTCTGCCATAAGGGTGGTGTCATCTGCATATCTGAGGTTATTGATATTTCTCCCGGCAATCTTGATTCCAGCTTGTGTTTCTTCCAGTCCAGCGTTTCTCATGATGTACTCTGCACAGAAGTTAAATAAGCAGGGTGACAATATACAGCCTTGACATACTCCTTTTCCTATTTGGAACCAGTCTGTTGTTCCATGTCCAGTCCTAACTGTTGCTTCCTGACCTGCATACAAATTTCTCAAGAGGCAGGTTAAGGTGGTCTGGTATTCCCATCTCTTTCAGAATTTTCCACAGTTTATTGTGATCCACACAGTCAAAGGCTTTGGCATAGTCAATGAAGCAGAAGTAGATGTTCTTCTGGAACTCTCTTGCTTTTTTCCATGATCCAGCAGATGTTGGCAATTTGATCTCTGGTTCCTCTGCCTTTTCTAAAGCCAGCTTGAACATCAGGGAGTTCACGGTTCACGTATTGCTGAAGCCTGGCTTGGAAGATTTTGAGCATTACTTTACTAGCATGTGAGATGAATGCAATTGTGCGGTAGTTGGAGCATTCTTTGGCATTGCTTTTCTTTGGAATTGGAATGAAACTAGTTTTATTAATTTTATATAATGAGACATGCTACTAGTTTTATTAATTTCACTTTATCCTCTACATATATGAAGGTATGAATGACACATCTGGAAAAATACATATCCAGGGACCAAAAACATGATTTCTTACCAAAGAACTGAACTACAAAGATTTAGAAGACAAGGTACTTGAACAGTGATAAATTAGAATCTATATTTTATATTAACCAGACCTCAGACATGAAGCACAAATTATCGGTTATTCCTTGATACAATGATTGCATTGGGGTTATTGATTTCTTTGTGTGCCTGTGCTCAGTCATGTCCAATTCTGCGTGACCCCATGGACTGTAACCTGCCAGGCTCCTCTGCCCATGGAATTTTCCAGGCAAGAATCCTGGAGTGAGTTTCCATGTCCTTTTCCATGGGGTCGTCCCAACTCAGGAATCAAACACATCTCCTGCATTGTAAAGCAAATTCTTTACCACTGAACCTCCAGGAAAGTCCCTTTATTTTCTTTACTATCTTTTTTTTTTTTTCCCCTCTCTCTCTCTCTGTTGGATTTAATTCAAGAAATGATACAATTTTTTTACAAAGATTTTATCTAAACCTTGATCCTTTTTAACTAACATATATGTGTGATTTCTCTTTTCTTTAACAAGAAGAAAATGAGCATAGGAGAAGAAAGATGAAATATTGCCACTTAGAGGAAACTTGAGAAAGGAACCTGGGGCACAGATGGCCTCAGCTGAGTCTCTGCGTTTTTCCATGATTCAGAAAAGGGTCTGTATCCTGTTGGCATCTCCCCTAGTACTTCTGCCACCCTTGTCAATCAGGTCAGAGGGGAACAGACACACAGAACATAGGTAACATACCTGACTTCAGCCCCAGGAGAGAGGCCCCTTTTGCTGGAAAAAAAAATTAATTTGAAACGAGACCTTAGCCTTTTTTCAGACTTTACAATGTTTACTGAATCTAAAAGACACGGCGCATCTTTAAATTGAAACCCTTGAACATTTTATTCAGATTTGGCTTGTACTGGGAAACCATCCTTTCACTTTTAGCACATCTGTGGGGCAGTAAATGTATGGTTTGGGAGCTTCATTCCTTTGAACGTGGAGGAAATCCCAGGGATATGTATCATTTCTTCATTTGGGCTACATGCTACAAGAAAAACATAGATTAAATGACTAGTTTTGCTATAATTATAGAAAATAATTTTCCCCCATCATTAAAAGAAAACAAACTAAAGTAATGGAACATTTCTATAAATGTAAGAGCATTGGTAAATTCATCAGGAAATATTTTTAACTGTCAAAAACCCTGCTATTTTTCAATATCTGTTTTCTTCAGTATGACTTATAGTATCTTTGTCTATAAAGAATTCAATATTTGCAAAAATGAAAGTACTAGTTAATTCTACTTCTGAAATTGCAATTATGATTCCCCTTTGGGGTGTCTTCAACATAGTACATTGAACAAATAGGCATTAATACTTGTTTACCATTAAAAATAGACTATTCAGCAAGCACACATGATATGTAAAAATGATTATTGTAAAGTGTGACTCATTATCTCCATTCAGCCAGGGGTTTTTGTTTTCTTTATCTGGATTTTTAAATTAATGTGTTTTACGGTGAAGTTTGCCTTATAAAAATGACAGATTAAAGTTTAACTCTGGAGCAAAACAAAAAGGTTGAAAGGGAAAAATGATTCCAAATCATTAAATCTTCAACAGAGACATGATAGGAAAACACAAAACCCCATTGAAGGTTAGATACACTTCACATTTCCAGAGGACACAGAGAACAGAGTCCCATCCATTCATCCACCAATCCACACATTCATTCCGTATATGAAACACTGTTCAATGCAGTTATAATTTTCAACAAAATGGATTAGTTAATATTCTCTGAAAATGTCTCACCATAAGGGAATGCTGTTCCTAATACCGGGGCTATGTGATTGAGAATCGAAAGTAGCTCAAGAATATACCTAATCAACCTTCTATTTTTATGGAAGACAAAAGTTGGACTGAAAGCCTCTGTATATGTTAGAGTTCAACCAGAGAAGCAGAACCACTATTAATGAGAAGGATGCACTTCCTTGGTGGTGCAGCAATAAATAATCCCCCTGCAGATGCAGGCTCTGTCCCTGAGTCTGGAAGATCCTTTGGAGAAAGAAATGGCAACCTGCTCCAGTATTCTTGCCTGGGAAGTCCTGTGGATTGAGGAACCTGGGGGGGCTATAGTCCATGGTATCACAAAAGAGTCAGACATGATTTAGCGACTAGACAAAAACAATAGGTACAGATGGGTGGACAAACAGTTCCAGAGAGAGAGAGAGAAAGAGAAAAAGAGAGGGGAGGGGAGAAGGGAAGGGAGAGGAAGAGAGAGGAGAGGGATTGACAGATAACAAGGAACCAAACTGACCTATACGCTTGTGGGGTTGGCTAAGTCTGCAGGCCACAGGGCAAGTAATTGGAAAGGGAAGACTGCAACCAGGCTGGAACCTCACAGGCAGAGGCTGAAGCTAATTATCCATAGACAGTAAGAAAAGAAAGATGAAGCCAAAGCTGGAATTTCCTGAGCAGGAGTGATTTGGAGTCTCTGACCACAGGGAAGACTTCAGCCCTCTTTTAATGAGCTCAGCTGATTAGATTTTAAGAAATGTATTTAAATAACCTCTTTAATTTATTGAATTGATGTTAGGACAATTAAGAAACAATTAGAATTTATTTAATTGTATTTATTATAATGGTAGGTAGTAAGTTAGATACAATTTGATACATCTAAGGAATAGAATGAAATTGTAATAATTAAGAAAATGTGGGAGAATGGTATTGAAACGTGTATACTATCATGTAAGAAATGAATCGCCAGTCTAGGTTCGATACAGGATACAGGATGCTTGGGGCTGGTCCACTGGGATGACCCAGAGAGATGATATAGGGAGGGTGGTGGGAGGGGGGTTCAGGATTGGGAACTCATGTACACTCATGGAGGATTCATGTCAATGTATGGCAAAACCAATATAGTATTGTAAAGTAAAAAAAAAATGCTGTAGGAGTGTGTATTTGTGTGACCTGCAAGTATGATGTCATATTGTAAATATTATTTTGCAACTTGCTTTTACATTACATCTTGGAGATCTTTGCATGGTCATAGAAATAGATCTATCTGTACAGTCTTTTAAACTGTTGCATAGTATTTAACAATATGAAGATGTCAAGGTTGACATAACCTTCTTTCTTTCTGTACATTTGCTATTATTTACAGTGAACATCCTTGTATCAGTACGTGGTTTTGTGCATTTGTTCTAGGATAAGTACCTGAAGTGGTGATTAATCATTTTAAAATTTAATATGAATAGAGAGTGCTTGTTTAAACCATTAACCTAAAAGATATGCAGTATTTCTTTTAACATTTACTTGCTGAGAAATAACTTAATTTTAGCTTAATAAAAAAATACATGTTCTACATGAAAAAAAAAAATTAAGAAAAAATAAAGGTCTAACCTTGAATAAACAGAACGAATTCCATTGGTGATTGAGGACATACAAAAACATAACTTAAAATGAATTTTTATTAATATGGCATACATACTATGGCAAACATAGAATAAGTAAATAAATAACTCTTTGTATATTCATGTAAATTTTGAAAGCTGTGCTTAATCTTGCCAGACAAGTTATTTATATTTCTAAATGTATGTAGCAGAAAATCCTGTGACAATTTCTAGTCAAGACAACTTCTGTTACAGTGGAAATGATGTAATCAAGGCTAGTTCAGCATCTTGTTGATGATCAAGACATCGCAAGAAGTTTGTTTTGGAGGCTAATTACACGTCTAGAGATTTTCATTATAAACTGCACCCTCACAATGTTTCTTAGCTTTTTCCCTTTATCAAATGTAATTATGATTTCAAAATCCTATTGATTTTCTTTAGATTTCCACATCAACTTAAAGCCTTTTACTATATAAGTTTCCATTATCTTATAAGAAAATCCTTTTCATGTTGTGTAAAGCAGTGATGGCATTTTCACCAAGTATTATAACAGGTTTTTCTTTTTGAAACTTTTTAAAACCTATTAAAAAAAAAAACTGGTTGCTTAGGTTAATGAATGTTTTTTCAGCTTTAAAGTATTGCAGCTTTTCTCCCATCATGCCCTCCAAATGGCTTTACTGTCCCTCCCATTGCTGTTTTATTTCCCTCCTTATTTCTCTCCCCCCTTAAACTCCTCCTATTTTTGTTCTTCTGTGGCTGGCTTTCCATTAACATTTAAAAATACCCTTTAATGAGCATTAACGAAAACATCAGATAGGAACAAAGGAGGGGGCAAAGGAAGCTAGAGAGGGAGGAGAAGAAGGAAGAAATGACCAGTGGCCATTGCTATCAGTCTTCAACTAATTTCTGAAGCTGACTCTCATTTCCAGAGCTGGACCAAAGGTCTATAGTATTGCTAAGGTGACCAAATCAGGGAAAATGAAGGATCTTAGTAACGAGAAGTCTGCAATCCTTGCAACATGGATTACTGCCATAATATTTACCTTTAAATGGAAATGGCAACCCACTCCATTATTCTTGCCTGGAAAATCCCATGGACGGAGGAACCTGGTTAGGCTACAGTCCATGGGGTCACAAAGAGTCGGACACGACTGAGTGACTTCACTCACTCACTCATGCGCTATTGAAAGTACAGGGAATCTAGTCACTGTTAGTTTGTTTTTAAATTAGTTTATCTTTTTTTAATTGAAGGATAATTGCTTTACAATATTGTCCTAATTTCTGCCATATATCATCATGAATCAACCATAGACATACATGTGTTCCTTCCTTCTTAAAACTCTCTCCCACATTTCACCATATCCCACCCCTCCAGATTGTCACAGAGTACCAGCTTGAACTCCCAGAGTCATACTGGAAACTCTCTCTGGCTATCCATTTTACATATGGTAATGTATATATTTCCATGTTACTTTCTCTATCATCCCACGCTCTCCTTCCCCTCACCCATCCATGTCCACAAGTCTGTTCTCTGCATCTCCATTGCTGCCCTGAAAATAGGTTCATCAGTACCATCTTTCTAGATTCCATATATATGTATTAATACATGATATTTGTTCTCCTCTTTCTGACTTACTTCACTCTGTATAATAGGCTCTAGTTGATCCACCTCATCAGGACTGCCTCAAATCTGTTCTTGTGTGTGTGTGTGTGTGTGTGTGTGTATGTGTGTGTGTGTGTGTAGATCTCCTACCTTGGTGGTTCAGCTGGCAAAGAGACCACCTGACAATGAAGGAGATGCAAATAGGTTCTAGGTTCATCCATCTCATTAGAACTGACTCAAATATGTTCCTTTTTATGGCTGAGTAATTATTGGATAATCATTTCATGGCAAATAGATGGGGAAACTGCGGAAACAGTGGCTGACTTTATTTTTGGGGCTCCAGAATCACTGTAGATGGTGATTGCAGCCATGAAATTAAAAGATGCTTGCTCCTTGGAAAGAAAGTTATGACCAACCTAGACAGCATATTCAAAAGCAGAGACATTACTTTGTCAACAAAGGTCTGTCTAGTCAAGGCTATGGTTTTTCCAGTGGTCATGTATGGATGTGAGAGTTGGACTATAAAGTAAGCTGAGCACCAAAGACTTGATGCTTTTGAACTGTGGTGTTGGAGAAGACTCTTGAGAGTCCCTTGGACTGCAAGGAGATCCAACCAGCCCATCCTAAAGGAGATCAGTCCTGGGTGTTCATTGTAAGGACTGACGTAACTGAAACTCCAATACTTTGGCCACCTGATGTGAAGAGCTGACTCATTGGAAAAGACCTTGATGCTGGGAAAGACTGAGGGCAGGAGGAGAAGGGGACGACAGAGGATGAGATGGTTGGATGGCATCACGGACTCAATGGACATGGGCTCGCGTGAACTCCTGGAGTTGGTGATGGACAGGGAGGCCTGGCGTGCTGCGGTTCATGGGGTCGCAAAGAGTCGGACACGACTGAGCTACTGAACTGACTAATATATGTGCAGCTTCTTTATCCATTCATCTGTCAATGGATATCTAGGTTACTTTCATGTCTATTGTAAATAGTGCTGCAATGAACATTGGGGAACATGTTTCTTTTTTCAGTTATGGTTTTCTCAGGTTACATGCCCAGTAATGGGATTGTTGGGTCATATGGTAGCTTTACTCCTAGTTTTTTAAGGAATCTCCATACTGTTTTCCATAGTGGCTGTATCAATTTACATTCCTATCAGCATTACAAGAGGGTTCCAATTTCTCCATACCTTCTCCAGTATTTATTGTCTGTAGATTTTTTGATGGTTAGCCATTCTGAGCTTTGTAAGGTGATATCTCATGGTAGTTTTGGTTTGCATTTCTCTAATAATGAGCAATATTGATCATCTTTTGATGTGTTTATTAGCCTTCTGTATACCTTCTTTAGAGAAATGTCTGTTTCGGTCTTCTGCCCACTTTTTTATTGGGTTGCTTATTTTTCTGATATTGAGTTGTATGAGCTGATTATATATTTTGGAGATTAACCCTTTGTCAGTTATTTCATTTGCTATTATTTTTCTCCCATTCTGAGGGTTGTCTTTTCACCTTGATCATAGTTTCCTTTTGGTCTTTATTGATAGTACTGCATTTCTACAGTACAACTTACATAGTATCCTTATTTACACTTTTATTTTACAGAAAACTAATACTTTATATTTTCCACTTTAAAATTTAAATGCTGATATATTGCATATAAAAAAAGCAAAAATGTTTGAAAATATAATTACCTTTAGACATTAATCAACAGAAAAAGTATAAATATGTTTTCATTACTTTTTGACATCTCCCCACATAAAAACTAACAGAAGACCACCTTTTGTTATATTAGCAACAATGATATTTTCAGTTAGCTTCACTATCTCCATTTGTGCTTAGGTATGGCTTAGGCACTTTCTGCAACCCCAGCTTACATCAGCTAGCTCTCTAGTTCCTCCCTTGGAAGGCAGAAAAATCTCTCAATTGCCTTTGATAATCTCTGTCACTCTTGAGAATTCTATTTAACAGAAAACCTATGTGTGTCAGTCAGTAAATCAGTTCCTTGAACAGTGAGGACCTAACATAAAAACTGAATTCTTCATTTAGTTTGTTTTGTCCCACTGAATAGGGGACAGAGGGAGGGTTGGGGTCTCAGCAGATATCCCCAGGATGTTAAAGTTATCCCAGAATAAAATTTTATTTTGATCAGCTACTGTGGTGACTGAGATGATAAAGAATTTGCCTTGGTTTGATCCCTGGGTTGGGAAAACCCCCTGGAGAAGGGCATGGCAACCCACTCTATAGTTATCTTGTCTTGAGGATTGCATGGACAGAGGAGCCTTGTGGGCTACAGTCCATGGAGTGGCAAAGGGTCAGACACGACTGAGCGACTTCCACTATTGTATTTTCAGTCTGTCATGGTTTCCTACATCCATATAGGAGGATACAGTATTGGGGCCAAACAATACAGGAAGGTTTGGAAACAGTTGGCTTTTATGGGCACAATCTTATTCTTTCCATATCCATTTTTTTTTAAATTGTGAAAATGAAGCCAATTTTTTTTTCAAAACAATGCAGCTTCTGAAGACTCTTGGAAAAGACAGCTTGGGTTGAATCTTTTTTTTTTTTCAGCTTCTGAGAAAAAAAAGTCAGTTGTATAAATCGAGCGTATATATTTGTCCAAACATTCATTGTGTTTGAGTATTAGTGGAAAAGAGTATTTCACATGCTAGGCTTTGTCTCCTGGTTTAGTTCTTCAAGTTCCTGATTCTTACATTCATAAATCAAGCATATTCAGGCACAAAACAGGTAATTGAGGGGAGCCATTTGCTCGGTAATACCATCCTCTCTTTTGTGCACACATTTGCAAATGTAAATGATTTGCATCTGTGCAGACACCCTTGAGGGGCTTGTCTATCCTCACATCATTTTTAGACATCCAAGAAGTTTCTTTGTAAAACTCTCATTCTGTGATGCCAGATGGTTGATACCACCCTACAACACCATATTTTGAGCAGGGAGGACCAGTTTAGCAGGTAGATGAAACAACACCCGTTAAAATTATTGTCACATCTCCCGATTCAATAATGGCAAAATGTACGTCTCATCACATGTTCATTCCAACCACAAAAATGAGTAAAATTGATATGGTTTTCCTTTTACACTAAGAATTGGGCACAGCTGCTCCCTTACAAACATTAAAAGGAAAAATAAAAGATAATAACATCTTTAATTTCTCATGTTTCTCAGCATCTCTTAGAAAAACAGCTTCATGATACATGGCTCAGTGGCCTGAAAATACCTACTCTTGCTACACTTTTAAGCAGTGTTTTCTTTCCCTTTATAACTTGAGTGAGGGAAGATTTCTAGCAAACCTGACTTGGAGATCTGAGAAGGAGGATCTGAATACTTGAAATGATGCCTTATCATGCTGTGCAATTATTCCAGGGCACTTCTTGCAGTGTTTTTACTTGATCACTACCCTATACCGTTCATTTACCTTGTTTGAAAAAGAAAAGGTTAAAGTAATAGCTGTATGCATGGCAAATGTTAAGTAAAGATGAATGTTTCAAATATTTGTCATACTGTCACTTATTTGTTTTTTCATGCAAAATTGAAATGCACTGATCAGATAAGTAATTGTAATTAGTTTGGGACTATATAAAATTCACAGGTATATATATATATATATTAAATTAATGCATTAACTAACAAAATAAGCATTTTTTTTTTACTAGATTACAAAACCTTTAAATAAATCCAGGTGTCCAAAAGTGTTGTTTCCCTTCATTAGAAGGATTGTTTAGGAGCTTTCTTGAGACCACCTTCAAATCACAACACAGACATAATATATAATTCAGTTTATTATATTTTTCCATTTAGGCTTACAGATCTTAGAGACACAAATATTTTAAAAGAAGAACAAGATTTTCATGGAAAAATATGAATTATACAGTAGTTTTATTGAGTCTTTATTGCTAATGCACATGGGGTTCAGAACCATAATGACGATATTAGGCACTTAAGTCATTAGGCTGTCATATTACAGCAAAATTATTTGTACTATATAATCATTGTTTCCTTTTTATATTACACAGATCTAAGCTTAGTTCATTTATCTTTGCCATTACAATACTACTTTGTTGTTGTAAATACCTATTTTTTTAAGGATCATTTGAGTATGTTCATTGTAGTTCAAGTTCATGTTTATTAGACCTTTGTGTCCTTAAAGCTGGGAAACATGATTGAGGGAAGTTTTCAATCTGCCTCATGGTGTCTTGTTGGATTATGTATTGCTGCAGTGTCAATTGCTATATAGCTTGTATTTTAAGTACTTGAATACACATTAAAAATTTCGAGAGGAACAGGATCCAGTTTCCGGTTTTAACCAGCATTTCCATCATACTCACATTTAAGACACACTCTTATTCTTAAAATTAAATGAAGTTCTGTTTATATTCGCTTTTTTCTGAGGGGGTGGGGACTTTCAAGACGAACATATTTAAATACTTTCTGTTATGCCCAAATCGCGAAATCTTCCAGTGACCCCCGGGGAGCCCATATCTGATGCAAAAACAAGAGAGTTTTTATTACCAAGCTCGAGCTCGGGCTCCCATTGATACCGACGCAGCGGCTCTAGGGAGGAGCCCCGGGTTTTGAATTACATTGCTTATATAGGGAGTATACATGGAAAAAAAAAGGATTTCTAGGTAGGGGGACGTCTGATTGGTCACTTTCTTTCGAAGGGTTGTGTGTTGGTTCTTGATTGGTCCCTACTGTCTAGGTAGACCACAAGTTCCTGAGTATTAAGTCAGGAGATTTTGGTCTGGGGTCCGATTGGCTCGTGGGCGGTGGGGTGAGGTCAGGGGATTTCCAAAGACTCTTGGATTTCCAAAGGCTCTTTTCCCGGAATCTTACAAAATGGAGTTTTTCTGTTAACAAAATGGAGTAGCTTAGATTCTTCACTTTCTAGTGATTATTTGCAATAAGAAGAAAATCATTTTGAAGGGGAGGGGGAATAAAGCTGAACCTGAAAGCTTCAGCTGAAAATCTTCTGCAAATATTAGGTGAATATGGCTTTGGTTTTGAGAACTAGATCAAGGGTTTCATAAACCTTTAAAAATAATATTGATTATTATTATTCAACTAGTCAAACTGTTCTCTCGGGATTTGCTTTGCTTAAAATCAGTGCCATGATGGATTGTTTGTCTTATTATTAAATCCTGGGGATTATAGAACAATATAGTTTATCTGGCCCATATGCTGTGTATTCCCTTGTAAGTGTGTGAGAGAGAATGTATGTGTGTGTGTGTGAGAGAGAGGGAGTAATGTGAAAGTTGAAAGATGTATACACTTCTGAGTTTGAGTAATTTCTGGCTGAGATTATGTGAATTGATTCCCATACAGGGAAATGACATAAAAGTAAAATCAGTAGTCTATTCAAATCATGGTACAGTCACAGCAGCTAAATATTGGGAAATTAAGAGCAAAACCAAAACTTAAATTGACCCAAACCAATTTATTCTATAGTTAAGCACACACTATCTGTGTGTATGTCTATAACTTTTCTCACCAGAACAAAAGCTTGATTTGTGTAATGCACTATAAACCAGACAATGCCCATCCAGTCTTTCCTACATTAAATAGATCATCTGAAACTGGCCCTTTGTGATAATTTAAAAATTTTACCTTGCCATGAATTTTCAAAAAAAATAAATTTAGTTGGAGAGAGAATCAAATAAGCATTTGAACTATTATAACAGTCCTGAGCAGAGGGAGTACAGCTTGTTTACTTAAAGCACCCAGCACCCCTGAGAACCTGTAGTTAACCCCTTCACTCCTCCCAGATATGTTTAAAGGTTTGGGTATAAAAATTCAGTTATGGTGGAGAGATGACTAGCACATGTGAGATTTTGACAGAGCAGCACTTGAAAGTGTGTGTTAGTTGCTCAGTTGTGTCCAACTTTCTGCAACCCCGTGGACTGTAGCCCACCAGGCTCCTCAGTCCATGGAAAGCTCCAGGCAAGAATACTGGAGTGTGTAGCCATTTCTTTCTCCTGGGGATCTTCCTGACCCAGGGATAAAACCTGGGCTCCTGCATTGCAGGCAGATTCTTTACCATCTGAGCCAACAGGGAAGCCCATACAAAAATTCAGAAGCTTAATTATGACAGATAATATAATAGAATGTGTCTTGCTTGACCTCCTCTACCAACCTAAAATGCAATAAAATCACCTTACTTTTTTCCAAAGTGTTGTACCTCTTAATGAATCACTCTGGCTCTCCCTGCAATTGTCTTACTCAGACACTTAACAGAAACCTAGATGGAAAAAGAACTGAAAAGACAAATCAATTCAGAAATAGTCTCTGGTTTTGGTGACTCTGATTCTGGAAACATGACTTTGTGGCTTTCTTTTCTGACAAATTGTTGCCCATTACTGTGGTAACATCTCTGAGCCAGCTCACAGTACCAACTGCCTGCAGTGTTCAGCTGTGGTTCCAGGGGATTGTATTTGTATTGATGTATGCCCATCTTCCCTGGTGGCTTAGAGGTAAAGCCTCTGCCTGCAATGCGGGAGACCTAGATTTGATCCCTGAGTCAGGAAAAGCCCCTGAGAAGGAAATGGCAACTCACTCCCATACTCTTGCTGGAAAATTCCGTGGGCTACAATTCATGGGATCGCGAAGAGTTGGACACGAATGAGGGACTTCACTTTCGCTTTCACTTATGCCCCCCTTCAGACATGACACCTAGAGGCTTGCTTTAGAACTGCACTGTCCTATATGGATGCCACTAGCCACGAGTGTTGATTGGACATTTAAAGTGGGGCTAGTCTGAATTGAGATGTGCTGACTATAGGTATGACATACATACCAGATTTCAAAAACTTAGTACAAATGTCTCACAAATAATGTTTATTTTAATTATATGGAGAAATAACAATACTTTGGATGGATTAGGTTAAATAAAATATTATTAAAATATTATTAAAATTAATATCTGATTTTTCTTTATTAATGTGACGTTGTTCAGTCACTCAGTCGTGTCTGACTCCTTGTGACCCCACTGTAGCATGCCAGGCTTCCCTGTCCTTCACCATCTCCCAGAGCTTGCTCAAACTCATGTCCATTGAGTCAGTGATGCCATCCAACCAAATACTCTTGTGCTATAAGTTGCTATCCCTTTGGAAAATATCTCATCCTCTGTCATCCCCTTCTCCACCTGCCTTCAATCTTTCCCAGCATCAGGGTCTTTTCCAGTGAGTCAGCTCTTCGCATCAGGTGGCCAGAGTATTGGAGTTTCAGCTTCAGCATCAGTCCTTCCAATGAATATTCAGGACTGATTTCCTTTAAGTTTGATTGGTTTGATCTCCTTGCAGTCCAAGGTGCTCTGAAGAGTCTTCTCCAACCCCACAGTTCAAAAGCATCAATTCTTCAGTACTCAGCCTTTATGGTCCAGCTCTCACATACATGCATGACTACTAGAAGAACCGTAGCTTTGACTAGATGGCCCTTTGTTGTCAAAGTAATGTTTCTGCTTTTTAATATGCTGTCTAGGTTGATCATGGCTTTTCTTCCAGAGAGCAAGCATCTTTCAATTTCATAGCTGCAGTCACCATCTGCAGTGGTTTTGAAGCCCAAGAAAATAAAGTCTGTTACTGTTTCCATTATTTCCCCATCTATTTGCCATGAAGTGATGGGACCGGATACCATGATCTTTGCTTTTTGAATGTTGAGTTTTAAACCAGCTTTTTCACTCTCCTCTTACAGCTTCATCAAGAGACTATTTCCTCTTTGCTTTCTTCCATAAGGGTGGTGTCATCAGCATATCTGAGGTTATTGATATTTCTCCTGGAAATCTTGTTTCCAGCTTGTGCTTCATCCAGTTTGCCATTTTCCTGATGTACTCTACATGTAAGATAAATAAACAGGTGACAATATACAGCCTTGACATACTCCTTTCCCAATTTGGAACCAGTCTGTTGTTCCATGTCCAGTACTAATGGTTGCTTCTTGGCCTACATACAGGTTTCTCAGGAGGCATGTAAGGTAGCCTGGTATTCCCATCTCTTTAAGAATTTTCCACAAATTGTTGGGATCCACACAGTCAAAGGCTTTGGCATAGTCAATGAAGCAGAAGTAGATGTTTTTCTGGAATTCTCTTGCTTTTTCTATGATCTAACCCATATTGGCAATTTGATCTCTGGTTCCTCTGCCAGTTCCTCTGCCATTCCTAAATCCAGTTTGAATGTTTGGAAATTCTCTGTTCATGTACTGTTGAAGCCTAATTTGGAGATTTTCGAGCATTACTTTTCTAGCATGTGAAATGAGTGCAATTGTGTGGGACTACTTACATATGTGGACATTACTGGACTAGGTGGTCTGAGGTCACAGATCAGAATCAGTTTCCTGAAGAAACAGCCTCTTTGTATGTGCATGTTTGTCTGCTTAATTGATTCAGAGAAGGAAGTTGATATCATCTTTACCATCCTTGCCATCCTTATTATCATTAGCCATGCAACTTACTGTTTTTTTCCTTATCTCTCATTCACCTTCTTCCCTATAAATACCACCTAGGATAATTTTAATATATCCTTGAATGTATCTTTAAAATATATTTAATTTTTTAATATGAATCCTATTTTTCTTACTTAAATAAGATAATAAGGATAGCAAGATAATTTTCACTCATATTTGTGAATAGGTAAATAATAAAAGAATACCACAAATCACAACTCTTTCTAGATGTTCAGGGTTTGAAGAGAAAGGCCTGAGGGTCAAGATATGTTTCTTTTCTCAGACCTGTTGTGGATATAAACTAAGACTGTTATTCAGTGATAATAACCTATCATAATTCCCTTTCCTCATGAAACATTAAGTAAAGGTTTGCTTTCTTAGAACCTAGGGATTTATTCATAAGTTGCAAGAGGTTGAATAAAAGAAATTAGAGCTTTGACTTTTCTAGAAAAAGATTCAGAGTATTCTTCTATTCATTCAACAATTTATACTAAGCACTTACCATTTGGGACTTCCCTGGTGGCTCAGATGGTAAAAGCATCTGCCTACAGTGAGGGAGACCGGGGTTCGATGCCTGGGTTGGGAAGATCCCCTGCAGAAGGAAATGGCAACCTGCTCCAGTATTCTTGCCTGGAAAATCCCATGGACAGAGGAGCTTGGCAGGCTACAGTCCATGGGGTTGCAAAGAGTCAGACATGACTGAGCAATTTCACTACACTTCACTTCTGCCATTCACTCAGGTAGTGGAATTAGTCTCAAAAAAAAAATCAATAAAATGAAATATGGGCAAAAATTTTGCTCTTGGGGAGTTAGCATGCTAATGGGGGAAATAGATATTTAAAAAGGAAGGAAAATATGTATTAGTGAGATAGTGAAGTTTACAAACTTAAACAAAGAAACCAAGGAAGGGAGGTAGCACCTAAGTGGGGAAGGCTTACAAATTTAAACAGAGAGAGAAAACCTATATAAAGGTGATATTTAAGGAAAGACCTAAAAGAGGTGGGGAAAGTAGCTATGTAAATATCCCCCAAAAAATTCTGTGTCAGAGGAAGCAGCATGTGCAACGGCCCTGAGGTGGGATGTGCTCAGGAGAAAACAAGAAAGCCAGTGTAGCGAAAGTAAAATTAGTGACTGACAAATAGCTCCATCTGGTCATATGGTAGCTTACCAGAGAGATACTCATTCTGAAGAGTTTTCTTTTACTGTACTGTTCAGAGCTGATCTTGCTTAAAAGTTGTGAATATGCCACTATGAAGTACAACATCAGAGCAGAGCGTCTCCTGCTAACTAACCCATTCCCTCATTCCCCACCATGCAAACAATTCAGGTCCTCAGATCTTCAGATTCTCTGCTGAGCTACATTCTATCTGCTATTAATCAAGTGTCAAGGATCTTTAAAAAATTTTTAATGTGTAAATTATTAAAGTACCTATTTGTGTACCCTAAGGCTACATGGGATGTATTTCTGATACATTCTGGTAAGAAATTCCATTATATAAGACAGTGTTACTACCATATTTATCAAAGCAGAATTTATACCATTTCTATTTGGGTAGACAGAACATTTCAATCTTAAATTAGGTATAAATAAAATATGCTTATTATTTTAAAAATTACAATTATTATTATTAGCAGAAGTTGTAGTAACTCATGCATTCATCTGGGGTGATTTATACCACCAGGACACCTAAGCCATCGAAGCTACAATTAATAAACATACACACAGTTGGAGAATTTAGTGTGCTTTTTAAAAGTGTGAGAATGTATACTCTGTCTCAATAAGCAATTTCCAGGGCTTTCCTGTGGTATATTGGCATAACTTCTTGCTGACAGCTAATATTAGTATAAGCTTAATTTTTAAATAATTACTCCAAATTTCTTAAATGATCTATATCTACTTTCTGTTTAGACACATCAGATGCATTGTGATTTTTATTTGTTAGCGCCCAAAGTCCAAGGACTATCTCTATTTAATTCACTTTATAGAGTGTAGTGCAAGCTGTAATTTATGATGATAATGGTGAGAATGATGAAGATGAAGGAGAAAGTGAGGCAGACGATAAAGATGTACATGCAAAGCCCTGTGATCATTTACAGCATAGCATTTAATCCTTACAACATTGCAACCAAGTGTTTGTATCTCTATTAAATATAATAGATAAGGAAATGGAGATTCAGGGAAGCCAAGTCATACATTTCCTAACTGGTGGGTCTGGGACTCAAGATTAGATCTCATAACATGAATGTCTATGTTCTTTCCACTGTACGTCTTGCACAGACAGTATTCAATTGCTAAACATTTTAAAAACTGAGTTCTGACTGTGTGTCAGCCTTGATGAGTGTATAGGGAACACCCTTCAGTTCCAAAGTATCATGTGAAGATCAGCCTCAGCCCATCCTCATCTGTGACTTCAGCATGTATTCCAATAGCAGTTTATTTCATGTGGCCACAAAACTGGGAAAAAAAAAAAAAAGTATTTTTGCCAAACTATTTTGTGACCCAGAGCACATAATTCTCATTGACCATTCCCTCACAATGGAGCAATTAAGTTCAATTTTCCTTTGCAAGGCCCCACCCTTGATTCACAACTCTGTCCACCTCTGCTTTTTTCAGCCATTACATAGGCCAACACCTGTTTGTGTTGTCAGGAGTGTTTTCAGACTGAAGTCCACAGGTGTTTTTTTCTTTTGTGCCATAGAGTGAAAAATAGCTAAACTCACTTTCCAGTGATTAACTTAAGGAAGTATTTCCTGTTGGAAATTTCTTAACTGCTTGACACAAATGGGGAGGGAGTCAGATCCTGCTAGAATATTTCTCTTTTACTCTTGGTTCTGCTTTGACAGTTTGAAGGATTAAGGGATAACAATAACAGTAGTTATTGTTATTATCAAGTCTTACTGTGTCTTTCTCACCATTCACTGTGTCCCTGTTGGAATAGATGCTGATGACTACATCTGTTGTGTTATTAAAACTAGATCTTTAAGTCAAAATGAGGATGTGTGTGCATCACCTCATTTTAAGTTTCCTTAATGTTTCCAACCATATTTTAGAAATAAATCCCCAATGCTTTTTTCCTAAGTGCATTTTCCTTTCAATTTTAAACCTATGTGTATTTTAAAGGTCATTTAATCCACATACTTCTAGTTTCTCTGGTCTTAAATCATCACTGTGTTATTTTTTATGTAAGAGGTACTTAATGTCTCAAGAAGCTTTCAGAGACCTTTAAAACCCAAAGACATTTTTTTTCCCTAAGACCAGAAGTTCTACTTGTCGAAAGTAAACAAGCTTGTAGAAAATCAGGATCTCAGCCTGTTCCATAGTCCAAAAGTTCGATTTTCAGAGGGGCTGAAACTTGGCGAAATGCATGTTCCCATCCTTTGCTCAATCCTCTCTATTTCCTCCTAGCTTAGGCTGCAACGCATGGAGACAGATCCAGCAGAAGACTCTCCTCAGTGACATCTGTGTCTGGAGGAGTGTCCTGGCAACTGGCAACAGGATCTTCTCCCCCACCCCCACCCCCAGGGAAAGGAAAGGCTCAAAACCCCAAATAATAATAATCTCTTACAGATTTCAGGTTACCAAAAGTTAAAGAAAAGGATAATAGCAAAACATAGCACTGCTGCATGTCTAAAAGAAGGCTACTGTAGTTCCCCACCCCCCCGCCTTGGGGCATGTCTTTTTATGTTATTATGCATGATTATGCATATTAATTTAAATGCATTTCCATATTTTATTCAAAACTCTTTTTCTAAATATGTAGAATAAAATGAAATTAATTGATGGCAACGACTGCATTTAAATTCAAATCTAAAACTCCTGATCACTGGAAGCATAGGCCAGTAGGGGGCGCCTACGACAACAGTCCTGGCTCCTCTAGAACATTCTTCTGGATTGAGGAAAGATTTTCCTGGGTTTAGGGAGACATAAAGATGTGCTGACAAAAACCCAGAGATGGTGGTTGAGATATTTGCAATAGAATTTTTACCCTGCTTCTTATTTGGTGGCCTTAGGCAAGTGACTTGAGCAGTCTGGGTGTCTTTTTCCTCGTCTCAAAAGTAAGGAGCATTATGTTCTCTCCAGTTCATTCCAGGCTTAATATTTCATTTTTCTGTGACTCCAACATGACCTGTGCCCATGAATGGGATTATCTGATGGTCAAAAACAAGGAAAAGCTTGGCAATTTGTTTACAATTAACTCATCCAGGAAAAGAAATAAAACATTTGGGATAATCATTGAATGGTGGCAGAAAGTAAATCTCCCATCACTGTTTTTAATACAGTTAGTCTGAAGATGTGACCAAAAAGCAGAAAGCAGTTTCATTTGTTGACTACCTGGGGACCATCGTCTCCAAGAAGGACCCCAGATAGACTTAAAATAGAAAACAAATAAAAGCGCCTATATCCTGACCACATCAAGCATCACAATGATACAGGTCTTTCTGGGTCTTTTCCTCATTTTTTTCCTTCTTCTTTAGAAATGTATGTTATGAATTATGATTATTGCGGTGGAGCCAAGTATTCACGGGCTCCAGCTAGATCTTTGTTTAGCAAGCATAAGCTCACTGCCAGCTGCAAATTGCAGCTGTCTGTCAGCATTTGTGAGGACAAACCACTCCACTACCCCAGATCACTTAGCTGGAGACTGCATTATTGTGTCCTCAGCTCTGCTGGCCCACCCTTTGCATTCTCAATACCCTTCCTGTGGGGGAGGGTCTCAGCCATTCACGAGCACATTTTGGAGCAAATAACTGGAAGCTTATGTCTAAAGGATGCTTCTCATAGAGAATCTCATCCCAGTAAAACTATTTTGTGAGAGACTGACTCCGGCCTGACATTTCCTAATCTCTGATGTCCTGAAAAAGGCATGGGAGGCTGCCACCCTAACAACCAACCGTTTTTTTAGGACAGAGTGACCCCTACAGAGAGTGCCAAGAGAATGGGCCCAAGGCCAGAAGCCTGTCTCAGAGCTGGGGAATGTGGGGGTGAGAAGGCCATGGCCAAGGGGCAAAGCCAGAGGAAGGACACAGTCCAGGGGGCCGAGTGCAGCCATGCTCCTGGGCTGGAGCAGGAGGAGCAGGGGGCAAGACTCAATGGAATCCTTATCTGGGGAGAATTCCTAGTCTCGAATGTTCAAGTAAATTTGGAACTGTGTCACTTAAGTAGGGAATTTGCAGAAGGATACATTTTGCTTGTGGAGCATTTGCCAGCCTTCTAAGCAATTTTTTTTCTTTAAATTTCTAGGCATGCATAGAATGGGAGAGAAGCTGGCAGCACCACACCAGATTTAATTAAAGTATCTGTAAACTTAACCAAAGTCTTCCCTGTTTTATCATCAGAGTAACGTTTGTGAGTTCTGGGGATCATTTTTTAGAATGTTGGCAATTACAGGAATATTTTGAGAATTATCCCAAGAATCCAGGAATACCCTGTCTCCCCAGGCATATGCATACAGTACACTCTGAGCTTCTTAGAGGGTAAAAACTTGGACTGAAGGGTCTTTAGACCCTGGAATGCTGCTCATACACTGCAGGAAACATGAGGTATGAACAGTCAGTAGTTGGGAAAGGTATACTTTTAGATTTTGTTTAATAATAACTTCAAATGAAAACTAAATCTGGAATTCTTCCCACTCATGGGGGTATAATGAGAACTTATCTTGGCTATGTAAGAGTGTTGTTTCGGGAAGAAATGTACCCTCTTGGGGAAAAAAGGCACAATGCAAATTCAAACTGGTAATAAAACTGTACAGTGTGTAGCATATGACCAGAGTTGGCCTAAGTCACTCATGGGAGAAAACATTCTAAGGCTTGGGAAAAGTTACATCCCTGGTGTGTGTGTGTGTGTGTATGTGTGTGTGTGTATAGAGCTGTGTATGTTTGTGGACAGAGGAGCAATGACTCAATATAAACAACACTTTCTTTCCCACAACTTAAACATACATACAATACTTAAAATAGTTTCATTTAGGGATAGAAGCCGTGAGAGTCACAGGATCATTAAACAATAGCAAAGCTCTGTTAGTCCGTGATCTTTCCATATTCAGGGGAACTGTTTAAAAAAAAAACAACAAGACTCTGCAAGAGATCGATATTTTCCAAAGGGATAGCAACTTATAGCACAAGAGTATTTGGATTGCTAAGTGCCTTCACTTCTCTCTGTGTTGCAGTTTGCTGCTTTGTTTGTTGTGAAGCCTTTTTGCTGGATGTGTTACATGTGATGAGCTTTGGTGTTATAATAAACAGAGAGGAAGGCTGCAATAATGTATTTCAGTTAGGAAGAAGCACTTGAAAGAAATTGGTTTTGCTATACACATGATGTGAACCAATCAATAGTGGTTTAGTCTGACAAGCACTGTCAATATCCATTGTCACAGTTCAGAAAGTCTTTAATGGATAGTTCTTCAAAACCCAATGATTTCAGCACGTGTTCAAAGTCTTGCAATACACTCTACCTGGCAGAAATTAATCACAGATAAACTTTTGGTGTTGTATGAAGTATTTTTTTAACTAAGAGCCAAATAGCAGTTAATTAAAATGTATACATTAATATATATTCATCTTATATAAGTTAATATATATTTAATGTATGAAGCAGCTAAAGACTTACTCTAATAATACCAGGTACACAATAAATGCCCAGTAAATGTTGAAGAAATCAGAGGCACTGGAATGGAAGGTGAAAGTGCACTTTTCATACCACCTGCTCTGTTTACTTACTGATTGTCACGACTATGATTATGATACAGAGTAACTATCATAACCACAGTTCATAACAATTAGTAGTTTTTGTTGAATGCTTACCATGTTTTGTATATATAAGGACATTTAATTTTTGCAACAGTCCTTGGTAGGGATATTGTCAGTACCATATAACAGATGAGAAAATAGAGGCAAAAAGAACTTATGTTGCTTAAATAAGATTCTGCCACTGTTAGGTGACAGTTGAAATTCAAAATCTGAAATTGGTAGTATTCAAAAGAGATAGAGAAAATGCTTGAAAGAGACCGGAACACAAAGTTTTTGAAAAGGAACAGCATTAATGTTGAAAGGAGGCCACATATTCGTGGTTGTGCTTTCATGCTTAAATATTGATCCTAAACTCGTACTCCCATGAAGCAACTAGGAATAATAAAAGCAGACTCTGTGATTGGGATGGAGAAGAACAAGGTTCCTAATTGGGCTGAGAGAAGAGCTAAGGAGTTTATAAACATGAATGTATATGCTTATAATATAGTGGGCTAAGGGTGTACCATCTGTTTTTGAAAAAAACTATAGTGTGATGACAGTAATCAAGAACAAGAACTAAGAAACTGAGAGAGGTCACTAAAGCATTTTTGCTTAAAAGGAAGCCCCAGTCTGTACTCTGTATCTCTATTCCTATATTCATTCTTGTCTTAATGCATTCAGCACCTGGAGCACAGTGAGTGGTTCTTGTATTCACCTTCTTGCCAGTAGCTGAAGAGTTCAATTTGTGTTTATGGTGGTCATGCTCTCTGCAGCCCAGAAGCCATCTTCGGTTGTTCTGACTGGTGGTACAGAGTGGTCACGTATTAGCACTGATGCCGTCCTGCGATTCACTAAACTCACCTAAAGCAACTCATCTTCCCTTTTAGGTCTAGAGTGACACACGTGTCAAATTCCCTCAGTCATGTCCAGCTCTTTGCAACCCCATGGACTGTAGACTGCCAGGTTCCTTTGTCTATGGAATTCTGCAGGCAAGAATGCTAGAGTGGATTGTCATTCCCTTTGCCAGAGGATCTTCCCGACCCAGAGATCAAACCTGGGTCTCCTGCATTGCAGTCAGATTCTTAACCACCTGAGCAACCCGGAGTAATTTTGTCAGAGTTCACCTGAAGCAGATGATTTAAGACCTTAAGCTGAAAGTAACTGATTACAGTGGGAGGCTACTGCCACTTCTCTGTGTCCTTGGAACTTTGACAATTGCCAAACAGAGAGGCAGGCAGCGCGGCAGGTTAGGCGTTGCCAGGGGCCGGAAATCAGACGGCTCATATTTGATTTCCAGCTCAACCACTATTGCTTACCTGGCATAACCTCTCTGAACCTCAGATCACTAAGCAGCAGAATAAAGAGCAATAAGAGAACCTACCACATTGAATAATTATAAGGACTAAATGAAATAGAACATTCTTTCCTTGTCACACTGGTAACACTCTAAAGACAGTAATCCATGTGACTTTGGGATGATCAGATTGGCTTGTTAAAGTGGAAACTGAGATTGCCTTAGAAGAATCAATACTATACGGGTTACAATATGTAATTGTATATATAATATTTAGATTATTAACATTTCTCACAATCTAAATAAACACTTTATTCCACCACTTCCTCTTAAATATTGACTTGCTTTGACTTAGACATTTCTCAAACTACCAATGCCTGTACTATATATTTTTCTGCCCTGGTTCAAATTTTATGTTTTGAAAATTAGGCATACAGTATTGCATATTCTTGATCACACAGAGGACCAAGAGTTTAGAGATTAAAGAAAAATCTTCAGAGTTGTCATATATTTCTCCCCTCTACACCTGCTGAGAATACAGTATCTTTACACACATTTTTCACAAAGGTACCAGTACATACGTGGACACAAAATACATAGTGATAGCAATCTCTGTGTCTTAAGGAGGGAAGATTTTAATGCCACTCATTCAATGCAAATGGGCTTTCCTGGGGACTCAGTGGTAAAGAATCCACCAATGCAGATGTGGGTTTGCTCTCTGGGTCAGGAAGATCCCTTGGAGAAGGAAAGGGCAACATGCTCCAGTATTCTTGCCTGGGAAATCCCATGGACAGAGGAACCTAGTGGGCTACAGTCCATGGCATTGCAAAAGAGCTGGATATGATTTAGCGAATAAATACCACCACCACTACCCAATGCAAATACTGCTAAGCATGAGTCATTATGTGAAATCAGTGTGGACATTATCCAATACTCTTAAATATGAATATTATTTCTTTTTCCAACTTTACTTTTCTTTTTCAGAGAAATCTAAGTGGTAATTTCCTAGAATTTTGTCATACTGCTACCTCTATGGGGAGAATTGCCATGCGTACAATTATATTGCTTTGGTTTTTTTTATTTTGTTCTCTTTTTGTGGACTGATGTTCACATTCACCTATGAGGCTCTTCCCATTTGATTTGACTGTGGCTTATTTTATATCACTAGCCCATTCCTGTATTTAATATATAGAAAACATGGAAAACATGTTTCTACTTCATGGTGCCCTTTGTCTAGATTAATGCTCCATGCTATTTTTTCCTTTCTTTCTTAGTAATTTTGCTTTCAAAATCAGCTACTGAGCTAAGGCAGCTCTGCAATCCCAAATTTTATTAGCAAATTTATCAAAGTTTTGAAATAGTTTTCAAGTGACAAAGTTTTACCAACACTATTTTAAGCTGTAAGAAGCCAAGATAAAATATCTCATCAATAGAAGATATTTGATGATCGGAATCTTTACATTTTATACTGTATCTGATTCTGTTTCAGCAAAAAAAGTGTCATCATATATCTCTATACACACCATAAGTTTATGCTATTTAGATGTATTTTCTCTTTCTTCTTTCCTTTTTTATTTGTAGTATTTCCACAACCTTTTGATGGAAAATCTTTTGCAACTCTCACTTATAGAAATAAACTAGACAGACTTACAGTTGAAAGAATATTACATTTGTGATGAAATTGCTCAGTGTTTGCAGTACAGTTTTGAAGTTGCCATCATCATCATCATAACCATCCTGAAAGTTATTGTTTAAGTAACTCAAAGCTATACTAAATGCTATAAACGTAGTTTAAATATAACACCCTGACTCACACTACAGCAATGCATTATAAACTAGATACACCTAAAATCTATGATCAGCAAAATAAAAATGTTAAGCCTATACATAAAAATACTATGGAGAATTTATAATAATTACTAGAAAAATAACTTAACAGCATTTCCATACGGCCAAATGACAGGGCTATGATAGTAAACTGCCTGCTGTTTATTGACACTGAAAATGTAAAAAAGTGGTTAGATCTGTCTACTTAAAATAGATAATTTAACGAAAAAGTAAACATTTATATTGTATGAATTCTCATGAGTGGATAGCATAAATATGAATCATCAAAGAGAGAATGTTATCATACCCTTCTGTTTCCAACTGATTATTTTGTTTTTCTATAACATCTAAATGGGAATTAAGTGGTTAAAACAGAGCACTACTGTTAAAATGCTGTGTATTCCCTCTTCCAATTATTTCCAGATTTAATCCTGATTTGTGTTTCAAGTAAGTCACTTGAAGTTTCAATAACTTAGTTTCTCAAGTGGTTGAAATTATGACTTCTGTTTACACTGAGCTTGTGAAGAAAACAATACATTAAATGACCAACAGTACATTAAGCCCAAACTTACCCTTTCTGCCCACTCTGACACAAGGAGATATGTGCAAAGTGTTTTGAGCTGTAAAACCACACTGTGGAGAGAGCAAGCAGCATTTATTACAGCCTAATGAATTAGGATAAGAGGGTACGCCCTGGAAAGGAATCAGGCAGGAGGCAGACAAGAAATTTAATGAGTTTTGTTTCCCAATTTGGGGTAAGGTGCTCTTGTTTTAGTAAGTTAGAAAGTGGTATAACAGGGAAATTCCAAATACAAGATCATATTGGAAAATATGAAAGGAGAAAATCAGCATTTTGTTTTGTGATCCATGTGATGGTTTGAGAAGTGTTTGGGATCTTTGGGGATGAAGAGTCTGATATAATCTGATTTTTTTCATTTCTTTCTGGATTTCCCTCTCGGAACCCTGCAGTGTGATAAGATGATTGTACTAGTGACTGCCGTCGGCTTTGCTCTGAACATCCCACTAGACTCTCCATGTGTTGGGAGCTCCTAGCAGCTAATACAGCTATCTATCTACACCTATGTTGCTCCTTATGTAAACCCCCACCAAAAAAGTAACAACAAATAGCCTAGAAAGTTGTTTGAAACAGCATTTCTGAAGGGTAGTAACTCTACTTTCCTTTAGCAATATTTCTGAAATGTTAGCTCTCCCAGCATTTCCAAATTGAAAAAAAAAAATATTAACAACATGTAAGTGTAACATGGGAATACCGCGAGAACAGGAGTTTGGCAGGAAAACGGGATATTTCAAAATAAGATCCACAACAAGACAAATTCTGGCAAATGAACAGTTCTGGATCATATTATCCAAATTGTTGGATTCTGGAAGATTTGAGAGTCTTTTTTTTTTTTTTTTGTGGTTCCCATCACTTAATAGCATGGTAGTGGATGTTCATCATTCAAATTGCATTGCTTCCTCCTCCCATTACTAAAGTTGGAAAATAAATATACAAAAGGCATCCATTATAGTACAAAAAGCATTCATTATTGTAAGCATTCCTACCTTGAGAGGTGGTTTTAACACCATAATGGCTGCATCAGGTATAAAACTTGTGTTGGGATAATGCCATGTATTGATATCATATGTGATGATATTTATTGGAAATCTTGAAAAACTCAGGATCCTAACTATTCTCTAGTGTGAGCAGCTTTAACAGCAATTAAATCTCTCCACTGGTTAAGAACGGTGCTTAAAACTAATGCCTTAGGTCTATGAGTGTGGAGACTTAAATTACATATTGTTATTCAGAGTTCTTAGGCTTTGAAAAATATTCTGTTTGTTTGGGCTTGGAAAAAAAGATCACGCATTGGTGGGGGAAAAAAACGAGAGAGAGAGAGAGGAAGCACAAAGGAAATAAAAAAATAAAAGTAAATTCTAAAATACCTGGAAAGTTAATCCAATTCAACTTAACTTTTCTTAGAGGTGAAAATATGTAGAGTTAAGAGTGATTCCTCCATAAATCAGATTTAATTCTTTGGAATTTAAACCTATATCTTTTTGGTTTATTTTTCAGTTTTTGAATAAAAATTTTAAATGAGAACGGAAAAAAACTGCTCATTGGCTTAACATAAATCTTTAAATTGCAATAAGCTTCACCCTCAAAAAGTAGTTGAATCTCTGAGGAAAAGGAAAAGGCTGAATTCTATTTTTCATAAATGATGGATTATTGTACCACACTGTGTATTTTCCAGTAAAGTGTCCTTTTATTTGTACTGTGTGATTACAAGTTTCTAAAAGTATGTGTGGGGTCACTTGGGTGCTGTGGGAAAGTGGAAGGAACTCTGTTCTGTTAAAATCAGTAGTGAAATCAGAAGCAAACTATGTCCTGATTACCATAGGCATGTGTTTAAATTTTGCTTTCCTTAATTGGTTATGTTGTATTTACTTAAAATGAACAATTTGGCAAGTTTTTCTCCCTTGACAACAGAAAAGCGTAAACTGTTTTATAAGTTTGGCTGTTAAAATCAGATTTGTAAACCACAATATTCAAAGACTTTTACTGCTGTTTACAGGGGTCCAGTGATGGACTTTGCTTTATAACCATGTGCTTTTTTTACATTTTTGGTTTGTATTTACAGTGCTTTAAAGTTATTTGGTTAATTAAAAACTGTGCCATATATTATAGTCATCTATTGACTTTAACTTCTGCATAGCTCTTCTTAGAACAAAATGAGCAGAATGAATGATGGCAGAGGCCTGGCAATTTGACTTGTCATCTAAGGACAATTATTTATGGCATCAGGAAATGGAAGTTGACACTGTAGTCTGTCTCCAGGAAAGTCATCATTAGGGGCAACTTTGGATAGTTTGGCTGTGTTAAAAACTGTGTAATCATATCCAAGACTGCTAGTTTCTCAGAATGTATGAGAAGGAAACAAGCTAAAGCATCTTAAAGTATACTTATATTTTTCTTGTAAAAATAGTGTACCTTACACACATTTCACACATGTGGAGCCAGATGGTGGTATTGAAAACAATATATATATATATGTATGTATATATGCACATATATACACATCTAATTAAGAGTACTATCACCAGAGTACCTGTTTCCAAAAATATATAACTTACTATATAATTACTTTCATGTGTATATGTGTTTTAATTTGCAAAGTACTTTTAAATCATATCATTTTTACTACTCCCTAAATGGCAGAAAAAAATACCGTCATTGACCCTGAATTTCCTGGCAGCCGGTCATGGAAAATGATGGGATTTTGACATGAGACTAGCAATAGAAAATAGTACCTTTGGTAACCTGTGAAAATTTAGATTGTTTGTTCCTTATCATTTCTAAAGCAGACTTTGAGACCCAAATTACTGAGGTAGGTTTCTCCTGAAGGATACTCGTTCGTTTAGCCCCCAGTACTAGAACCGAGGCCCTTGGGCCTTTGTTAACAGCTGTCAGTTGGAGCAGATTATATATGACCAGACCCAAATGAAAGTTGGTAGGCTAGAATGTAAGCACAGCATATTAAGATGCTCAAAATGACTCATCCAGTCATAAAATTTTGCGTCAGTTGATGCCTGATATTCACTGTCCTATAAAAGCAGTTGTGGCTAGCCTGGGTAGCATGGCGCTTGGTATTTCTCCAAAATGACCTGAGGTCAATTCCTCCACTAAGATCCCTTAGTCTCTTGCACTTCATACTCCTCACCATATTGTATTATTACTGTATAGGCCATATGCATTTAAATCCAGCGGTTAAATCCAGCAGTACCATGTATGCATGTGGTCAGTTTGTATCTTTTTTTAATCATCTAGCAGCACCATCCAGGGACATTTGAGCCTAATTTAAAATCTTCCCATAGCCACATTTTTTTAAAGAAATAAGAAATAAGTTTTAATAATATAGTTTAACAAAAATACCCCAAACATTATTATTTCAACCTATGGCAAAAGCAGCATTTTAAGTAGTCAATAGCCCAGAGTGACTAGTGACTACTGAATTGGACAGTGCAGCTCTAAAGCACTGCTCCTCAAACCATTTTAAGTTAAGATACACATACACACACAAAATGATAATAGATGATACATCAGATATATATGGAGAAGGCAGTGGCACCCCACTCCAGTACTCTTGCCTGGAAAACCCCATGGGCAGAGGAGCCTGGTAGGCTGCAGTCCATGGGGTCGCGAAGAGTCGGACACAACTGAACGACTTCACTTTCACGCATTGGAGAAGGAAATGGCAACCCATTCCAGTGTTCTTGCCTGGAGAATCCCAGGTACGGAGGAGCCTGGTGGGCTGCCATCTATGGGGCCGCACAGAGTCGGACATGACTGAAGCGACTTAGCAGCAGTAGCAGCAGATATATATGTTAAGTATATGTGTATATGTAATAAACTGTTACTCGCTCTTGTGTGTGACACAAAGAGTTGGACCCAACTCTTTGTGACCCCATGGACTGTGGACCACCAAGCTCCTCTGTCTATAGCATTCTTCAGGCAAGAATATTAGACTGGGTTGCCATGCCCTTCTCCAGGGAATCTTCCTGACTCAGGAATCAAACTTAGGTCACCTGAATTAGCAGGTGGATTCTTTACTATCTGAGCCACCAGGGAAGTCCATATATATGATATATGCTGCTTATAGAGAGATTTATTATTAAAATAATACTTTTTTCACTTTTCACATTTCCTTTACATTTTGTCAGTCCATGAGTAGCCCTTCCACCACCAATCAATGAAAATTTTCCCTTCAGTTGGAAATGATTCTCAACAGGAAATATGTCTCTTCCCTCTCCCCACAGGAGACATTTTTGATTGTCACACTTTAGGAGAGGATGCTATTAGCACCCTTACTCTGCACAGACAACCCCCTGAAAAAAGGAATTGTCTGACCTAAAATACCAATAGTGCCAAAACTGAGAACCTTCTTTTGAGGTAATATAAGATATTATGATCTTTTAAGTGGCAAGTACTGTCTTAACTTAGTATTTAATGGTGTATAATCCCATGTGATAATTAAAATTTTTCACTTAATTTAAAATTAAAGCTCTACTCTATACTTAGCTAGGAGGAGGGCAAGATGTCTTCCTCTCTTTTCCCTAGCCTTGCATTTCACCCTAACTCCCCATTTTGCTAACAAAAGCTTGTAACTACCTTGTGGTCAAAGCTAGAGGAAGGACGTTGCAAAAATGTCCTTATTTGACCAGTTACAAGAAAACTTCTCACACTAGGCCTGGCAGACTCTTTAAAGCAGACACTCTCCCTTAGGCACTTTCATGGGTTCCTTGGAGACCCCACTAGGAAATTTTGACTTCAAATCCTTTAATTCAAGCAATTTATTTTCTCCCAGCTGCAGTTCCCTCCTAACTCTCTCTCTTTTTATTCTGAGTTCTTCAGGAGCTCAGAAGAACTCACTTGAGCTCTTTTTATTCTGAGCTCAAGTGTAGCTCCCCTACAGCTATCACTTAGTAAACTGTTTTGCACTCAATAGCAGCATAAAATTTTTTAATTGATTAAAACCATTCTATTTTAAAAGACTAAGTGAGCTCCTGATACTTAGATTTTCCTTCACCTTCCATTTTTCACCTATTAGTTCAGTTCAGTCACTCAGTCCTGTCCAACTCTGCAACCCCATGGATTGCAGCACACCAGGCTTTCCTGTCCATCACCAACTCCCGGAGTAGACTTAAACTCATGTCCATTGAGTCGGTGATGCCATCCAACCATCTTATCCTCTATTGTCCCCTTCTCCTCCTGCCTTCAATCTTTTCCAGCATCAGGGTCTTTTCCAATGAGTCAGCTCTTCTTATCAGGTGGTCAAAATATTTGAGTTTCAGCTTTAACATCAGTCCTTCCAATGAATATTCAAGACTAATTTCCTTTAGGATTGACTGGTTTGATCTTCTTGCAGTCCAAGGGATTTTCAAGAGTCTTCTCCAACACCACAGTTGAAAAGCATCAATTTTTCAGTGCTCAGCTTTCTTTATAGTCCAACTCTCACATCCATACATGACTACTGGAAAAACCATAGTTTTGACTAGATGGGCCTTTGTTGGCAAAGTAATGTCTTTGCTTTTTAATATGCTGTCTACGTTGGTCATACCTTTTCTTCCAAGGAGGAAGTGTCTTTTAATTTCATGGCTGCAGTCACCATCTGCAGTGATTTTGGAGCCCCCCAAAATAAAACACTCCAATATATTAGAATACTAGATAAACATCTTACTAGACTGGCCCCATATACAAACTTGACTTTGAACAAGGTAGTTAACCTCTTTAATTTAGCTTCTTCATCATCTAAAACGAGTAGAATTAGTTTTGTTTGTTGTTCAGTCTTTAAATTCATGTCCGACTGTGGCACCATGGACTGCAGCATGCCAGGCTCCTCTTTCCAATACTTCAAAAGATCATTTTGTGATTTGATTCAGAAAATATTGATTAAACCTTTACGATGTGTTAAACAATGTTGCAGTATTAGGGACACATTAGTGAACAGTGTTTATAAAAGTACATAAAATTCCTGCTTATGCTGTAGTAGAATTAGGTTAAATCACATTATATGCTTAGGAGAGTTTCAAGCATATAGTAAGGTCTCAATACATTTTAGATACAGTAATTAACCTATTTGAATGATTGTGAATGTGCCTGCATGCTTAGTCACTCAATTATTTCTGACTATTTGTGACACCATGGACTATAGCTTGCCAGGCTCCTCTGTGCATGGAATTCTCCAGGCAAGAATACTGAAATGGGTTGCCATTTCCTACTCCAGGGAATTCTCCTGACCCAGGGATTAAACTTGTGTCTCTTGCATCTCCTGCATTGGCAAGTGGATTTGTTACCACTGAGCCACCTGGTAGGCTCTAATATTGAATTCTGAAATGTGATTTGAAAGGAAAAGACCTCCATTTTCCTACTGAGGTGCCCCAAATCTTCACATGAAATCAATAATTAGGTGAGGACAGTGAAGGGCCCTGTTAAGATTAGTATCTCATGGCACAGAGACCATAAATTCCACTAATTTTACCAATTATTAATGATTTTGTTGTTTTGTTGCTGTTGCTCAGTTGCTGAGTCGTGTCTGACTTTGTGTGGCCCTGTGAACTGCAGCATGCCCAGTTCCTCTGTCCTCCGCTGTCTCCCAGTGTTTGCTCAAATCCATGTCCATTGAATTGATGATGCTATCTAACCATCTCATCCTCTGCTGCCCCCTTCTCCTTTTGTCTTTGATCTTTCCCAGCATCAGAGTCTTTTCCAATGAATTGGCTATTCCCACCAGATGGTCACAGTATTGGAGCTTCAACTTCAGTAACAGTCTTCCCAATGAATATTCAGGGTTGATGTCCTTTAGGATTGACTTGTTTGACCTCCTTGCAGTCCAAGGGACTCTCAAGAGTCTTCTCCAGCACAATGATTAATGATAAGAATCATTATTAATAGTGAAAGTGAAAGTTGCTCAGTCGTATCTGACTCTTTGCCACCCCATGGACTATACAGTCCATGGAATTTTCCAGGCCAGAATGCTGGAGTGGGTAGCCTTTCCCTTCTCCAGGTGATCTTCCCAACCCAGGGATCAAACCCAGGTCTCCTACACTGCAGGCAGATTCTTTACCAGCTGAGCCACAAGGGAACCCCTGTTAATAATGTCATTAATAATAAGATAATTTGAAAGTGTTTAGACTCTGTGCTAATGAAAGTACAGACCTTAAATGTTATGTTCATTGTTGAATCCATATCCTTTAGCATAGGATGTGATCATCAGTAGGCATTCAGCAGACATGTGCTTAGTAAATGAATTATTAATAGATACACATCTAACTTTCATGATAACAGTGAGGCTAGTAAAACTGAGATGGGGGACTGATGAAGACATGGCAGAAGTTTGAGTCAATATGAGTTACAGAATTTCACCTAGTGGTAATTTCACACAAATAAGAAGAGAAAGATGTATCTGCATTCTTTTAAAAGAATTAATGAATTAACTTAGCTGTGCCAGGTCTTAGTGGGGCACAGGGGACCTTTGATCTTCATTGTGGCATGCAAAATCTTCTGGTTGCAGCATTCGAACTCTTAACTGCATCCAGTTTCCTGACCAGGGATCAAACCCTGGACCCTGGCATGGGGAGCTCAGAGTCTTAGCCACTGGATGGCCAGGGGAATCTGAAATCTTAAAAATATCTGCTTTCTGGAAAGAAAATCACTTTGGGTAAACTTGATAAAGAAGATTGAAAAAATTATTAGGTATGCAGGACTTTTGAAAATGCCTAAATTTCCTACTCTTCAGTTCATTCAGTCACTCAGTCATGTCCAACTCTGTGATCCCATGGACTGCAGCACACCAGGCTTCCCTGTCCATCACCAACTCCCGGAGTAGACTTAAACTCATGTCCATTGAGTTGGTGATGCCATCCAACCATCTCATCCTCTATTGTCCTCTTCTCCTCCTGCCTTCAATCTTTCCCAGCATCAGGGTCTTTTCCAGTGAGTCAGCTCTTCGCATCAGGTGGCCAAAGTATTGGAATTTCAGCTTTAGCATCAGTCCTTCCAATGAATATTCAAGACTGATTTCCTTTAAGATTGATTGGTTTGATCTCCTTGCAGTCCAAAGGACTCTCAAGAGTCTTCTCCAACACCACAATTCAAAAGCATAGATTCTTCAGTGCTCAGCTTACTTTATAGTTCAACTCTCACATCCATACATGACTATTTGGAAAAATCATAACTTTGACTAGACAGATCTTTGTCGCCAAAGTAATGTCTCTGCTTTTTAATATGCTCTCTATGTTGGTCATTGCTTTTAATTGAAATTAACAACAGCTTTTTTCTCCACAAGTTAGATGAACTTTTCTATAATTTTGTGTACAGGTACAGTTAGGTAGAGGGCTTCCTCCAGTGGCTCAGCATTAAGGAATCTACCTGCATCACAGGAAACATAGGAGATGCAGGTTCAGTCCCTGGATCAGGAACATCCCCTGGAGGAGGAAATGGCAACCCACTCCAGTATTTTTGCCTGGAGAATCCCAGGGACAGAGGAGCCTGGTGGGCTACAGTCCACAAGGTTGCAAAGAGTTGGACATGACTGACTAAACACACATACATACCCAGGTGGAGCTATCCAGATAAGTTATCATGTTAAATATGAGAAAGTTAATGTGAAAATAAATTGTGAAAATATGGACCTAACCACATTCTTATTACATGTTCATGTAGCAACAGAGCTAATATTTTCACGTGGGCAAATTGTTACTCCTGTGCCCTGTCTAAACAGAAGGGCCTGAGCTATTAATTCAGGTAGTCATTCCATAACCAGCAGTTTTCTATTCATATTTGCATAAAGTAATAATCATAAAGGAAAAATTTACTGAAAGCCTCTGACTTTTTTTTTTTAATCTCCAGTGTTTAGACTGCATCATAGTGCTTCTGATACAAGCGACAAAAACCGAGTTAAAAGCAGATTAAAGAAGTTTATTACCCGAAGACCTTCCCTGAAAACTCTTCAAGAAAAAGGACTTATTAAAGGTACAGAATATTTTATACTTTTACTGTAACAGTGATAAACAAATGTGCCTCTCTGTCAGTAGTTAGGTGGCTGTAAAGGAGTTTTGGAGATTTTATTCTTCTTAGGTTGCTTATTAAATGTTCTGCTCTGTGACAGAAGGAAAAACAGCTATCCAGAAAACTAATCCTGAGAAAATAAAGGTTGTGTCATAAGATCATTGAAAATATACCAGGCTTTGCCCTCAGAGTATCTGGGAGCCAAGAAGAAACATCCCAGTGGCCCATTAGAATGATCCCACATGCTGGGATAATCCTCAATGTACCTGTTGCTCCAGAATATTTACTAACAGCATCCCTTTTCATTCTCAGTTGAGTCTTGAATTGTATAATAAGCTATCTGATCACCTAGTCATAGTCTGAAGTAGGGCTAGGAAGAAAGTCTAAGATAAACTAGTATCGTGAAAACTTACAGGTTTGAAACTGGAGGACCCAGAACTCAATCTAAATTGAAATAAGCAGATATTTTGCAAATATGTGTAAAGTATATAAAATATCCTCCACCATTCCAACACCAGAATAGAAGAACACTCTGGCATGAGACTGTAATTGGGACTCAGACTTCTAGTCTACCACTCACTAATATTGATGTTGAGCAAGTTGTTATCTCTGAGCCTCAGGGATGTTGTTATCTCAGAGCCTCTTCTGTTAACGGGGGATACTTACACCCATCACTGAGAAGACTCTTAAACAAATGAGATAATCCATTTAAGGTATTTAACAGTGCTTGAAATATCAATAACCTCAGCTATGCAGATGACACCACCCTTATGGCAGAAAGTGAAGAGGAACTAAAAAGCCTCTTGATGAAAGTGAAAGTGGAGAGTGAAAAAGTTGGCTTAAAGCTGAACATTCAGAAAACGAAGATCATGGCATCTGGTCCCATCACTTCATGAGAAATAGATGGGGAAACAGTGGAGAAACAGTGTCAGACTTTATTTTGAGATCCAACCAGTCCATTCTGAAGGAGATCAGCCCTGGGATTTCCTTGGAAGGAATGATGCTAAAGCTGAAACTCCAGTACTTTGGCCACCTTATGAGAAGAGTTGACTCATTGGAAAAGACTCTGATGCGGGGAGGGATTGGGGGCAGGAGGAAAAGGGGACGACAGAGGATGAGATGGCTGGATGGCATCACTGACTCGATGGACGGGAGTCTGAGTGAACTCCAGGAGTTGGTGATGGACAGGGAGGCCTGGCGTGGTGCAATTCATGGGTTTGCAAAGAGTCAGACACGACTGAGCAACAGAATTGTACTGAACTGAACTGGAACATAAGTATTCAAAAAATGTCCTCTGCTATCACTAATATTATTATCATTCATTACTGTTGTTGTTACCAGATAGATCAAAGGATAGATGTACAGATAAAACCAGTGATGTAGATTTCTATGATTGGAAATTACCTTATAGATCACAGAGGCAAATGTATTATTTTCCTAAGAAAAAAATATAGGCATCAAGTCCATTATTCTCCCCAGTTTTCAGATTTTCTAACCAATGGACACGTTTTGAAAATTAAATACAAGAAAGGATTTGAAAATAGGCTAAAATAAACTACTAAAATAAACTGAGAATGAAGTGGAAAGACATCGTTATAGAAGTCAAAAAGTGATTTATGATACAAGTATATCTCAGGAACAGGGCAAAGCAGATAGTATTTTCAGCACTACTTAGGATGAGAATTATTTCAATAGTTTACAATAGCCATCTGACACAAAAATCATCTACCATTTTGAAACAACTGTGAAAAGTTAAATTTTGTGAAGCATGAACATACCTATCACTAATAGAGTGGAAAATTCTTTAACATAAGCATTGGAAGTAGAACTAGCACCTGCTTTAAATCAGTCTTTAGCTCAGACTTTTACTCTCTGAAATATTCTTTTCAGTGGACAGCATTTGGTCTTCTACAGATTCAACTTCACATCATAATATTGCAGTACCTCCGGTTCTACCTTAGAATTTATCCCATGGATTATCATTTTCTTAGAAAAAAATCAATAGCATGTTACCTGCCATCATGACAAAGTATAAAACCAGATAAGCAGCCCAAACAATTACAGTCTGACAAACTCCATATTTTTCATGACTGTAGCAAAACAAAAGAGGTTTTAATTCAGTGGCATGGTCTGGCCCCAATCAAAATGCTAAAGAATTAAAAACCATAGTGCTCTAGAATTGGTCTCAGAAAACAGCAGAGAAACTGGATGCCTAATGCAGTTTTCATACTGATGTAATGGAACCACTGAACACACTCCGATGGTACATTTCCTATCTTAAAGCTCCATTGCATTTTCACCATAGCTGACCAATGAGTCAGAATTCATTAGTAAGGCTATGGAAAATCTATGTGAAATTCCAATTTGATAAGCTTCCATTGTTGTCTTCAGTGGAATTTTCTTCCAAATACAGATCAAGTTATGCAAATACACTCACTTCTTGGGCTCGTTTCAGTTTTAACTGTGAATTTTTTTGTAAAGCTTCTGAGACTTTTTTAAAACTGAATAGAAAGCATTAAACCAATTTTTTAAAATATCGACCCAGTCAAATTTAGTATGTTAAGTCCGTTTTCTTAGCATATTTAAGGCAAAGACTTAGGGGGAAAAAAGTAAAACAGTGTTTTTGATTGGCTGTGAAAAATCACACAAAATAAATCAATGATTAACACTTAAATGGTTAATTTCTCCAAGTAAAATGACTTAACTCTTTCTAGCGAAAAGTGAAAGTGAGGTCGCTCAGTCGTGTCTGACTCTTAGCGACCCCATGGACTGCAGCTTTCCAGGCTACTCCGTCCATGGGATCTTCCCGGCAAGAGTACTGGAGTAGGTTGCCATTGCCTTCTCTGAAAAAAGGGATAATGCCTTTAAATTTAATGCTTTTGAACTGTGGTGTTGGAGAAGACTCTTGAGAGTCCCTTGGACTGCAAGGAGATCCAACCAGTCCATTCTGAAGGAGATCAGCCCTGGGATTTCTTTGGAAGGAATGATGCTAAGGCTGAAACTCCAGTACTTTGGCCACCTCATGCGAAGTGTTAACTCATTGGAAAAGACTCTGATGCTGGGAGGGATTGGGGGCAGGAGGAGAAGGGGATGACAGAGGATGAGATGGCTGGATGGCATCACTGACTCGATGGACATGAGTCTGAGTGAACTCCGGGAGTTGGTGATGGACCTGGCGTGCTGCGATTCATGGGGTCGCAAAGAGTCGGACTCTACTGAGCGACTGCACTGAACTGAACTGAACTTTGCATATGTGGAGTAAAGACCTCCATTACTGAGGTTCAGGAAAGCTGTACATGGTAGTTTGGGTCTTACAAGTGTGCTTCCTGATACCTAGGAGGGGTTTGGCAAGGCCACAGCCACTTTTCAAAGTGTTTACGCTTTTATGCAACATTCCCAACAGATTGAGAGGCAAGAGCTTTGAATTCAACCAGCGTTTATTGAGCCCCCACTGTGGGGCAGGAAAGGCTGTGTTTTATTGACTTTCAATGCCCAGCAGAACAATATTCACAAAGCACTTTAGGTGAAAAGAAAACTGTCACAATATCGCACAGTATAAACTCAGGCACAAACCCTTTCTTTAAAACCTGATTTTTGGACTCATGGAGACCCGGCCAATATGTAATTTCGTTGGCTAGATTTTAGATAGGGAAGTAGCCTCTTAATGGGGCTGCATTTTCTTATTTCTTTAATATGACTAATGAAAAGGGTACCTTATGATGCCAAAACGGGGCCAGCAGAAAATTCTGAATTATCACCCAATGAAAAGAAATAGTAATAGCTCAGGCGGGTGTCACAGTCATTGTGCCATTGCAGTTGTAGCTTCTGAAAAGCCTTCAACTTCTCCAAGTGCTTTCACATTTGCCAAGGGAATGGCAAGAGCTTTTTAAATGTATGAGTTTATTACATTGAGCCGCTCATGGAAAACAAAACTCCAATCAATGTAATATGTAAATTATAGGGAATAGGGTACACTTTAGTGTGGTAGGTATGTTTGTACGTGTCTTCTCCTTGCTTTTGGAACTAAAGTAATTGCTCATTAGCATCAGCCAAACTACCTTATGTAATCTTTCAAATAGCAGCATTGACATCCAAGAACATAAAACACAGGCAATGCAATTTTTAGAAAAGATAATAATTGGTTGGATTTTTAGGAGCAACTAACATTTCCTTATGTCAAAATGATAGAGAATATTGTGTATTTTGAAAGTGGTTTCTTTCATCTTTATATAGAAAAAAACCATACTAGATGACATTAGTAGAAATTGAGAGCAATGCAGTAATACGTCTGTTTTTTAATGTTTATTATAAGGGAAACAGCCAGTATAAGGATTAAATAGTACACCTCCAGGATTTATAATGAAAAGCAGTGTTTTCCTGCCTCGTGTTCGTTTTCTTCCTTATAGGGACCATTTGGGGTGGTTTCTATTTGTAGTTCTCAAGGCTGCCTCTATATCTTAGTTATTGTTATTTGGGGTATAGATTTTTGTTAATATCTTTATCTTTAATGTTTCAATATCTTTCTTTATAAATTTCAGACACTACCTCAAGTTTATTTTACAGTGAATCTGACAATTAAACTAGACTTCATGTACCTGTCTTTTTCTCTCCCAAATACTCAGATACAATTGGTTTTGCTGTTACTATTGGCTTCATCCAAAATATCCAACATACTTAAACCTCTGTTTATTGTTCTGTTGACCATAGACAATTGCGACTTAATGCCTCCACTGACAAGATGACAAGCAAGGTGTCCTTTTCCCCTTTCATCTCCTCTACTTTTGCTGTTAAGTCTTTGCTTCTACCTCATGAAAAGTTATATTATTTCACTAATTTCTGTAATTATGACTTATCTGTAGGTTGACTCTGGAAGTTAAAAACTTAAGAAACAACATTCATATTATTATGACTATATAAGATTGCTTTTTGTGGCATGAAGTATTAGACTTCCCTCTCTGTTCTTACGGTATCACAACCCCCTGACTTTTATTAAAGAGAAATGTCCCTTGATCTCTTTTCTTTTACATTTGAAGGTTATATTACTAAGTTTATGTTGTTTCACAGCCACAATCAAGAATTCTACCGTCATCCCCTATATTTCAAATCTAAATGTGAAAAAAGTGATCAGTCATGTAATCATGTAAATATTACAAAATTTTTCACCAAGTAGTGTGCCAGATTGGATTAATTTATCCACAGGTCTGATACCATGCCTTATTGGCTGTGCAAATGATAACGTTATTATTTTTAAAGCTTATGCTTCATCATTTGCTTATAATTGCACTGTTGTTTAGCTTGATACATCTTGGGATTGTGGATTTCTTGTACAGATGTCTATCTCCCAAAGTTTTATTTTTCATTGCTTTCTGAGTTTTACTTCCTCAAAGGATTTAGTCCTGTCTATTAAATATTCTATATACCTTAGTCTGTGACTCCCTGGTTTTTACCCCAGAATATCTTCTAAAACCCTGCCATCATCCTACTCCATTTGTATTGGTTGCTTTCCAGGTTTCACTTTTGTTTTTGTTATTTAGTTGCTAAATAGTGTCCAACTGTTTGCTACCCCATGAACTGCACCATGCCAGGCTCCCCTGTCCTTCACTATCTCCTGGAGCTTGCTCAAATTTATGTCCATTGAGTCGGTGATGCTATTTAACCATTTTATCCTCTCCTGCCCTCTTCTCTTTTTGCCTTCTATCTTTCCCAGCATCCAGATCTTTTTCAAGGAGTTGGCTGTTTGTATTAGGTGGCCAAAGTGTTGGAACTTCAGCTGCAGCATTAGTCCAGCGAATATTCAGGGTTGATTTCCTTTAGGATTGACTGATTTGATCTTCCTGCAGTCCAAGGGACTCTCCAGAGATTTCTCCAGCATCACAATTCCAAATCATCAGTTGCCTAGCCTTCTTTTTGGTCTAACTCTCACATCCATCCATACATGACTGCTGGAAAAACCAGAACTTTGACTATATGGACCTTTGTCAGCAAAGTGATGCCTTTGCTTTTTAATATGCTGTCTAGGTTTGTCATAGCTTTCCTTCCAAGAAGCAAATATCTTTCTTTTAATCTCATGGCTGCAGTCACCATCTGCAGTGATTTTGGAGCTCAAGAAAATAAAATCTTTCACTGCTTTCACTTTTTCCCATTATACTTGCCATGAAGTTATGGCCATGATCTTAGGTTTCTTTTTTTTTTGTTTTACATTAAATTTTAAGCCAGCTTTTCACTCTCATCTTCCATTAGAGTGGTATCAGTTGCATGCTGCTGCTACTGCCAAGTCACTTCAGTCGTGTCCAACTCTGTGTGACCCCAGAAACGGCAGTCCATCAGACTCCTCCATCCCTGGGATTCTCCAGGCAAGAACACTGGAGTGGGTAGCCATTTCCTTCTCCAATGCATGAAAGTGAAAAGTGAAAGTGAAGTCGCTCAGTCAGGTCCGACTCCTGGCCACCCCATGGACTACAACCTACCAGGCTCCTGCATCCATGGGATTTTCCAGGCAAGAGTACTGGAGTGGGGTGCCATTGCCTTCTCCAATCAGCTGCATAACTCTTCTAAAATCCTTCCATAATCTTACTCCATTTGTGTTGGTTGCTTTCTATGCTTCACCTTTATTACTCTGTGATTTCCTTTCACTGATCTTCTGAGCTGTATTCACTGTCTTCTGAATCCCATGCTTTTCTTTCTTGCCTTAATTTCCTCTCTTATTATGTAACAGCCTTCAGTAACTCATTTAGAAACATGAGACCCTGACTGTCTAAAAATATCTTCAGTATGTCCATACACTTAATCAGTAGTTTTGTTGTGCATAAAATCCCATTGCTTCTAGAATATAGAGTTGCAGCTTCCATTATTACTCTTGTTACTTTGAATTCTTTTTTCTTTCAGAATCATTGATTTCTTTTGTCTGGTTTTTTTTTTGGGGGGGGGGGTCTTTGAGATTCTATAGTCAAGATAATGTATACAGTTGGCAGAATTTTTAAGATTTATTTTACTTGGCACTCAATTTGAAGAATTGTGAATCTTTGACTCTGGAATTTTTTCTCTTTCTTATTATGTTAAAAATTTTCTCCCATCAGTTTTCTGTTGCCCAGTTTGTGATCTTTAGGATGTGAGTATTAGATTGTCAGAATTGGTTTTTCTCATGTTCTGAAAGAATTCTCAGTTTCATCATTATTTTTGCTTCAACTATTATATTTTCAGTTTTCTAGACATCCTTCTTATTCTCCATTTTTTTTACATACCTCACTCTCTTGAATTATTTGAGGACAAGTTTTGTTTGACCATGATGTTCCCATTCCTAATAGTGAGGATGATGCTTAGCACTTAATAAACATTAATTCATTGAATAAGAGAGAAAATAGAAAATAGATTATACTATTTTCTAACTTATCAACTTGTATAAATTAAAATTTGTTGTTGTTTTGGCCTTTTAATTTTAAGATTTTCTCTTCTTTGAATCATCAATGTCATCTATGTTCCTTTTACTCATATATTTGTCCAATTCTCTTTCATCACATTAGTAACTTCACTCGCATGTCTGGTTGGCCATTGTTTTTCGTTCTTATTACAAAATGAGGCTCCACAAAAATGAGCTGTAATTCTGCATACATGAGTACAGCTAGCTTGTCAGTGGTATGTTTTTGCTCTAGGGTGATCTATAGGAACTATCAAACCTGCTTGAAATATCAAATATTTCCATAGGATGGAGTATGCCTTATATACTTTTGCTAAACTGAATAAATCTGCGTACAATTTTTTATAATGAGAGAAAATTTTCAACTCTGTTTTATAAGAGAATTGAGTTTATTTGAAAGCAAAACAGCTTTAGAATGTGACTGAGCTAAGTTAAAGGTAGATTCTGTCATTTATCAGCTATAAATTTAATATTTGGTTATCAGCTTTTGGGTTTATAAAATTTACATCATAAAATTCAAATGAAATTCTATTTAAGTTTATTTATTTTAAATTTAAATGAAAGAATCTCACACAGTGCCCAACTTATCTTAAACATTCAGCAGCTCCCTTGTTTCCTTCCTTCCTTTCTTCTGTCTTTCCTTCCTTGTTTTCATCTTTCTTTCCTTTTTTTCCCCTCTTCTTTCTTTTCTTACGTATGTTTATAGAGGAAATCATGACCAAGATGATCCTAGGAAAACACTCTCTCAAGTATTCTTTTAATGTTTGAGAAATCAATCCAGACAATTATCAAGGAAAGGCAGCAGTAATTCATTTACTTCAAGGAAAGTATAAAAATCATTTGCAATTGGCTCATATTTACCATTTTGGGCAATTTTTATTATGATACTCTTTATACAAAAATGGGCATGAGCTCATTTTCTTTCCTATCTACACTCACTAACATGGTGTTATCCAATTGCCAAAATGTTTAATAATTACCCAAACAGACAATTGTTTAAGTTTCTGGCATATGAGAAAATAATATCTTTGACATCACAGTACTTTCATAAAATATATGTTATACTGAGAAGTAAAGAAAGCTTTGCCATCCAAGTTGCTGATACAAGTTATTAGCCCTAAAGTTTCAGCAGTCATGTTTATGAATAGCAAAATCATTGAGTTAAGAGGACAGTATTTTTAAAGTAATTTGTTAGAGCTAATGTATGACAAAGTAACCTACCTGTCACATTGTTAATTTAAGCAAAAATATATATGAGCAACACTGCAATATACCTTTGAGTAGAGATATGCTTCAACTTGCCACTTTATCAGTGTTAGTCTAAGAATAATTATATTTGAATTTATATACTGGGGCATGGGTCTATCATTGCTTGGGCCTGAAATACTCTCACAACTTCCACAATATGCATTAATGTGCTTAAAAATATCTTGTAAATCTTCTTTTCTTTAAACTTCTTTATGGTTCATAATTGAACTGTGATCCTTACGTGTGAGCTGTGTCATGATTTAATATTAGCCAAAATTAATAGCCAACCTTAAGCTGCTTTATCTTGGCCTATAAGCTTCCTGGTTCCTCTGCATTTATAGTTCCCAGGCAGTTTCTGTTATTTAAAGGCTCTTGGGAGCAAATGTGTTCATAATAGAGTACCACATAGCTAGCTTTTGTTCAATAATAAAATACAGGTCACCATGAAAGATGGCAAATGTTGAGGAAAAAGTGCACCTGGCTAGCAGGTTAAGCCCATGTCTTTTAAAAGCCTGTTATCCAGAGAGGAAATGATCCTGATATTATGAGATATTAAAAGCAAAATAACTTCAGAGCAACAAGAGAGAAATGAGGTCCAGAAATGGGAGCAAATTAGGTAAGGGGGAAAAGAATGAGCCAGAGTAATGAATTGGTTTCCCTGTGGTTCAAGAACTTATTTTCTTATGGAGGGAGAACTTTTCACACAGGATTCATCAGAATATATTATTTGAGATGGTGACTTACCTATATTTGATTTTTAGTATCTACAAAATGACATTATCTGTAATTTCCTGCTATAAACTACTATATTTTGTATGTTTGCAGGTAATATTATTTTTCTACTATTCTCCTTTTTTCTTCCTTTAAATTATATTACTAACATTTGAGTCAAGTTCTTAAGATCTCTGTCTTTTTTTAGGTAAAAGAAAGTTCTGGATAATATCAACCTTTAGCTCTAAAGCTGACTGTATTCCTACTAACAGGCATTCTAAATGCAGAGAATATAAAATGAATAAGACCCAATTGATTTGAAAATAGCATATTGGCATTTTGTTGTTAGCCAATGGCCTCTAACTGCTACTGCTACTGCTAAGTCATGTCAGTCGTGTCCGACTCTATGTGACCCCATAGACGGCAGCCCGTCAGGCTCCCCCGTCCCTGGGATTCTCCAGGCAAGAACACTGGAGTGGGTTGCCATTTCCTTCTCCAATGAATGAAGGTGAAAAGTGAAAGTGAAGTCGCTCAGTCGTGTCCGACTCTTAGCGACCCCATGGACTGCAGCCTACCAGGCTTCTCCGTCTATGGGATTTTCCAGGCAAGAGTACTGGAGTGGGGTGCCATTGCCTTCTCCCAATGGCCTTTAAAACCCATATTAATTCTTGTCCTGGCAGAAGATGTTGGTTTTAGCCATTCCATGGACTATTTATTATTAAAAGGTTGCCCAGTGTTTTGGCATAGCTTACAGAGTTAGTCTAATCTTGATGACAGTTCGAAATATTGTTTTTAAGCCTTCCAGTTTGAGGACTGACAAGTTTTCGTAAAGTAAGAAGAAATCAGCATGAGCACCAGTAAGGAAACAGTACCAGGTAGAGACAGGTTTTGTTTTGTAATAAACCATGTTTTAAGCATATTCTGTGCTCTAACTCAAATTGTATATGTTTGTGCATAGGTGTTTGGACATGTATGCATGTGTGTGTAGATCGTGTACAGGATAAGAAGCCTTTCTTCCCATCCCTGACATTGCACCAGCCCAAGTTTATTTGCTCTCTGAAGCATAGCCTCAACTAGTTACAGCTGACCAAAAGTCAGGCTGCTGTGCTGCCCTCTGGAGAGGTGGGCTATGGCCGCTCATTCCTCTAATCACATCCGAAATCTTTCCTCCCTGAAACCACCTGAAGAGAAGAAAAAGATGCAGGGCTCTCGTCAGTGTTCACAGGAGTCCCTCTTTTAAAGGTTAGCATTTATTATTGATACCCTGCTGTTCTCCAGCAGGTGTTCTCATACCACACAGTTCCCTTATGACTCCTAAACCCAGCTCACAGGCAGGGGAAGATTCTTCAGCTGAATTCTTGTTTGCTTTTCAGGACCTCGGCAGACTGTACAGACTGCATCCAAAACTGGTGCTGGCACTTTACCTTCTCCTTTGCAGTTTTTGTAGTTCTGTTGCTGAAAATACATTGATTTCATTTTATAGTGGCATGGATAATGGAGGGAGAGGACACCAGAGTTTCTTCCTGACTGGGACATGGATAATTTGAATAAATGCTTCATATATAGTGAGATGAATTCAGTTTTTCATAGTACTTGGAAAAGGAGGTACTCAGGGTATGATTGGGATTCAAGAGTCCATTTTATGTATGTATGTTGACTGTGCCTCTAGAGATGGTACATTTCAGAGCTCTCCCAACCAGTTTCTTCTCATGAGGGTACACATTCAACAAATGTGTGGATGGCTACGAGCATAGGAAATGTTGCTACTGCTGCTGCTGCTGCTAAGTCGCTTCAGTCGTGTCCGACTCTGTGCGACCCCAGAGATGGCAGCCCAGTAGGCTCCCTCGTCCCTGGGATTCTCCAGGCAAGAACACTGGAGTGGGTTGCCATTTCCTTCTCCAATGCATGAAAGTGAAAAGTGAAAGTGAATTCGCTCAGTCATGTCAGACTCTTTGCGACCCCATGGACTGCAGCCCACCAGGCTCCTCCATCCATGGGATTTGCCAGGCAAGAGTACTGGAGTGGATATGTTACCATCAATAATTCATTTTGACATATCTTAACATGAAAATGGGCTTCCCTGGTGGCTCAGTGGTACAGAATCTGCCTGCCATTACAGGAGACGTAGGTTCGATCCCTGAGTCGGGAAGATCCCTTGGAGTAGGAAATGACAGTCCACTCCAGTATTCGTGCATGGGAAATCCCAGCGACAAAGGAGTCTGGTGGGCCACAATCCATGGGGTCACAAAGAGTAGGACATGACTTAGTGAGTAAACAACAACAACAACAAAGATTGATATACTGCTCTTTTTATTTTCCAGTGTGGCCTACAAATCTTTCCTCTTAAATTCATGTCTATTATAAATCAGAAATGTTCCACAAATTCCCAACATAAAGGAAAAAAAGACATGTATCATTTTACTGGGGGAACAAATATAAAAATATCTCTCTTGTCCAATATAAAAATATCTCTTCTGACTTGTTACCCTATCTGATTAGTGACATTGAAATTTGACCAGCCTCTGTAAAACTTAATCATCAGAAAAATAACTCTATGTCACAAAAATACTATTCCAGCATATTCGACTTTTCTCTGGGAAAGAGGCAAGAGGCCATATCAGAATTTGGATAATCATAATTGGTGGTCTGTCAGTATTAGTCACACTGCAATATGAGGAGGTATTATCTCCCAACTTTCCTTTGAAATTGACTATGTTGCTCTAAGTGTGTTTTATCAAAGCATTTTCTGGGGCAACAGATCTGAAAACATAAACTTTATGTAGCATTGTTCCTCCTTAGAAATTTCTCTTTAATATGTCCTTTCTTTTTGAAGATAAAATAAAAGTACATAAAAGAGTTCTGGGAATAGGCAGCTATATGTCATAAATACCCTTCACTCCCCCTTGCCCAGGGCCCCCGGAGCCCCCAAAATTTGGAAATAATTTGATTGAAGTGATGACTGCCTTGATCTTGTTTGAATACTCCTCCTTCTTCATTGTCTTTTCTCTATGGGAGGCAACAGTCCTGTCATGGAGTCATTCCTGGGAGAGAAAGAGGTATTTCAAGCAACCATATTTTCCAAACACAAAAATTGAGACACATGGCCTGACAATGACATAATATTTGAAATCGAGACTGTGCTCAAAGATCCAGAACATATGGTTGAAAGAGTTTTCTTATAAAAAGCAACTATTAAGACACTTTCTGTATTCTTATTCACAAAGGGCACATTCCTCCATCCCTTTTATTCTCATGTTAAAATTATTACCCATACATGGGAAGACTAGACCACTTTTCCCTCAAATGTGTTGCCTTGGCAGTGCAAAAAGCACCCTGTTGACTAAAAAGTTAAATGCACAGCCATCAAGGAAGCAATGCAAACCAGACTGCCAAACATATTATGAATATATTGCGCTTCTTAAAAATGCTAGTTGGTTTTTCGTACTGGAGTATTGACTAACTGTCTGCGTTTGATGTATGGTTTACCAGCCTGATGTCGACTTATGGTTAGAGCTTAACTTGTTAGTTCTGCTTTTGCAGCCAATTCAGAATAACTACAGATGCCTTGAGATATTAAAATTGACTGCTCAAATGGACTCAGTGTGGGAGTTTCATTGGTTTTAAATTGATAACAGCTGAAAGAGTGAATGATTAAAGTGTACATGAGCATAGGACACAGCTCTTTCACAGGAACTCTTGTGAACAAACTCCCTGAGTGTGGGAATATTTTCTGTCTTTTTATATCATAGCTGTGCCTAAGCAATCTTGAGTTAAATTTTAAAATTGCACAGAAAAAAATCAGAAGCCTATAGGAGAAATAATTCCTGAGAATTGAGATAAATTTTGATGAAGTAGGCTTCTATTCTATAGGGAACGTTTAAAGTTAAGTGGCATTCCATAAGGTGGTAATTGTGTCTATTTCCCAGGCATTTGAGTTAAATAAGCTGTATAGGAAGCATAAACTGTCATAATAGAAGGGCTTGGAAGTGTTGTGTACATCTCTTTTTTCAACTCACAAAAACTGAAGCACAAAAGTGCCTTATCACAGATAAGTCAAACAAAGCCTTCTCTTTGCTTTCTTATTCTCCTGGGAATAGTTATTATTGTTTTCATTATTTAAAAAGATGATCAGAACACTTTCTTCTCACACAATAAAGAAAACATAAAAGAGAAATAAGAAAACTTTTCTCTCCCTCATCAAATCAACATTTATGTAATAAAAAAAGATTTTATGAAAGTGCACTTTCACAATTTAACAGTAGCTTAGGGTAAAAGCCCAGGAAAGAAAAGAATACAGAGTCATTTAAAGAAGTTTATAAGAGTGATGATGGTGATGGACAGCGATGATGATGGTGATATCTTGGTGATGGACAGGGAGGCCTGGCGTGCTGCAGTCCATGGGGTCACAAAGAGTTAGACACAACTGAGCGACTGAACTGAACTGATAAGAAACGAATATTTGTTTATACATGTCTTCTTCAACTTACATTTTTTTCAAGAATTCAGTTATTATTACTATTGTGATTACATGTATTTATTACAATATGTTATTATATGTTATTACATATTGTGACCTAACTCCATCTTATATTTTCTATGGTCTCTAGCATTTTTTTTGCCTTTGATAATATGTTTAAAAAATACTTGGAATGCTTTGCATAGCTAACTGATACTGAGCATCAACCTATAATAATAAAGTTGTATGTGTGTTAGTCTCTTTGCTGCTGCTACTACTGCTAAGTCGCTTCAGTTGTGTCTGACTGTGCGACCCCATAGACGGCAGCCCACCAGGCTCCCCTGTCCCTGGGATTCTCCAGGCAAGAACACTGGAGTAGGTTGCCATTTCCTTCTCCAGTGCATGAAAGTGAAAAGTGAAAGTGAAATTGCTCAATCACATCTGACTCTTAGCGACCCCATGGACTGCAGCCTACCAGGCTCCTCTGTTCATGGGATTTTCCAGGCAAGAGTACTGGAGCGGGGTGCCATTGACTTCTCCAATGTTAGTCTCTCAGTGATGTCCAATTCTTTGCAGCCCCATGGACTGTATCCCTCCAGGCTCCTCTGATAATGGGGGTTCTCTAGGCAAGAATACTGGAGTGGGTTGCCATTCCCTTCTCCAGGGAATTTTCCTGACCCAGGGATCGAACCCAGGTCTCCTGCATTGTAGGCAAATGCTTTACCATCTGAGCCACCAAGAAGGGCAGTAATGAAGTTGGGATTTATTAAAGAAATTTAATATATAAAGTATATACTACTAATAATCTTAGTAGATACATATATATGTTCAGACATGTAAGATAATCATTATAAAGAATGCTATAATTTTAAAGCAAAATAAGTCATATATATTTGGCCAATATTTATAAGAAAAATTACTATATATTTATTGCTAAAATTTTGCCCCAAATTATAACCTATGTACCTAGAGTAAATCCTAAAATTGCCTAACTTGATGCCTTCCTGAGATGCATACAGCTATTGAATTGTGCTTGGTGTTGTGATGGATAACTTGGGCAGATAGCTATCTAAGAGGCTATTACAAGGATTGACATCTTCATCAGATTTAATTCACTTAGAAATGTAAGAGCAAAGGAGAGAAATTTTCATTCTCTTTCAACAGTTATTGAGTTCCAATTTTTTAATGATTTTCTTATCTACCCATATTAGACAGGAGGGAGATTTTAGAGGAGATGTAATCCAAGTTAAACACATGTGAGGGTCATTAACTTGAATATATCACTCCTAACTTATCCCTTTGAACTTGGAACTCAAACTCATAGGAGGGAAAAAATGATGGAGGCGGAAGAGGACTGGCCTCAGTTAACCTCACAATGAAGGAATCTATCATGCACTAGAGGCTGAGAAATAAGAAAACAGGTGGTCTGAAAATAATGTCTTGAGGATATCTTAGCATCTTGATATTCCAAATAATCTGAATTTCAGAAAAGCTATTATTCCCCCAGACTCCTTCATCTTTTGCACCACCTCATAAATTCCTTCTCTGAACAATATAATATTAAGTTTATGTCTTTTGTGACTGTACATGTCAAATGTACTGGGGCCTTGAGCACAATTTTTTTATCTTAAAAATGTAATTAGCATAGGGTAAATTCAATATTATGTAAAGAATTTGACAGGACCTCACTTAATGTTTTTTAGAAACAATTAACATGTCAGAAGAGGAAGTGAGAGCACTTTTTGGTCATAAATCTGTTTACATAATTACTAGTTGAAGAAGTCAAACATTTTAGGAGGAAAAAAAATGCAAGGTTAGACCCTGTTTTCATCAAAAGCAGTAGTCCCAATGATGTCAGATATCTCAAATTCTCTAACATGAGGTCTTTAATTCATGTATACACTTGTACGCATGCCCCTTTAATCAGAAAGATCACATATTAAAAGTATGATTGAATAATCTTTGAAGAAAAGTAATATTGGTTAGAAATACACTGTCCATTACACACAAGGAAAGACAATTACTTACATCTGTGTGGGAAATTTTATGTTCAATTCAAGATGCCACAGCAATATGGAGAAAGTATTTCAAGGGTGGCTATGTAGTGTAGGTATTAATATATAAGCTTTCCAAATATGACCACAAGAGGCCACATATCAGGGCACTTTATCAGTAAGATGCCTGTCCCATACTGCATTGTGGAGGACAGATTGGAAAGCAGAAAATCTGGCCAGGGAACTGTGGCCTCAGAAGGGATTGATGGCCAGGAGGTAGATGGTGGGGGAAAACAAGATCACAACCCTGCACTAAGACCACGTAGAGAATAAATAGCATATTGGAGACAGTTGGGGAGGTGGGACATCTTATCTGAGGAACTCTGGAGAAGGTAGTAAGTACTTTTGGGTAAAGTTCTGGTGGAAAACATTTCCCAGTGATAATCCAAAGCCATCTGTCCCTACAATCAGTTATTATAGTATGAACACTACAGAATACTTAGAGAAAGCTTCTGTCTCCCAGATGCAGTTCTCTAACTCAAGAGTCTGAGAAGCTGCCATGTATATGTGTGTTGAGCTTCAGTTTCACCTGCTGAGCTGGATGGTAGACATTCAACTGAGACCCACTGCGTGGAGTCTGTGCTAATCCATTTGCCACACCATCTGGAGGTTAGGGGTGGTGGAAGCATCCTTTGCTGGAGAAGGTCCCAGGCTGTTGCCTCCATTATCACCAGCCTAGACTCCGAAACTACAAGAATATCTAACAAGTAATGCAGCAATGCTGTGCATCCTTGGGAAAAAGAAGTGCTTGAACACAAAACTCTACTTAGTTTTGTATGATATTTAAGTATATAAAGAACACTTGAAATAATGAAATATGTGAAATACTATTTTCCTCATTGGGTCTGAGGGCATGTGGTGTGAATTAATGAAATGACAGTGACCAGCTCTCCCTGTGCTTTTTGAAAGAGCTATATGTAACCCATTTTACTCAGGGAAACAATATATTGCAGTCATTAAGCCACAAATATGGCAGAATTTTGAAGTAGATTTGAAGTCTGTCTTGGCTCTGCTACTTATTTTTTGTGAATTAGGGCAAAGTAATGAAATCTGCTGTCTTAACACTTTCCAGATATTATCTCTTAGGATTATTGATACTATACAAAGAACAATCAGCATAGCAAGTAATAGCTATTCATTCTTATACTCCTAATTATTCTCTTACTATCTCAGAGCATATTGTATGTGCTTCTTCTCCTGGATGCAGAGTAGATAATCTGAAATTTTCAAAACAGATAAAATATGCTGAGATTTTCGTGAGACTGCTTTAATAAAACCAACAGGTGGAACACCCTATCCACCTTGTGCTGTGGTATCCAATAACAAGGCTAAAGAACTCTGCTTGCATTTCTTTGTGCTTTGGTTATTTACATTGCCTACTCATCAGTTCAGTTCAGTTGCTCAGTTGTGTCCGACTCTTTGAGACCCCTTGAATAGCAGCACGCCAGGCCTCCCTGTCCATCACCAATTCCCGGAGTCTACTCAAACTCATGTCCATCGAGTCGGTGATGCCATCCAGCCATCTCATTCTCTGTTGTCCCCTTCTCCTCCTGCCCCAATCTCTCCTAGCCTCAGGATCTTTTCCAATGAGTCAACTCTTTGCATGAGGTGGCCAAAGTATTGGAGTTTCAGCTTTAGCTGAATCTCCTTTAGGATGGACTGGTTGGACCTCATTGCAGTCCAAGGGACTCTCAAGAGTCTTCTCCAACACCACAGTTCAAAAGCATCAATTCTTCGGTGCTCAGCTTTCTTCACAGGCTAACTCTCACACATAGTCGTAAGTCACTCTTTTCTAAGAGGATACACAGTTTCATAAAGCAGAATCCCCCAAGAAATGAGTGAGGGATGAAAATGTACAACAAATATGGCATAATATATCAAATGTCAATTGCTTCAAGGGGCATTCAGGTCATAGATTTTGGAAAATTACGAGTGGGAAAAGAAGTGGGAAAGATTACTATTTCTTTTACTCTGTGGCCCTTAAACTGAACCTTAAAGTATTTGGATATGAGAAGAAATGAGTAAGACATGCAAGGTACACAGTTGTAGGAAAGCATGGATAATGGTGACTTGGATGAAATATAAAGGATTAATAAGTCATGGTGGCAGGTGGTTTGCATAGGGCCAGGCTAAGGACCTTGTACTTTATTTTATGATCAATGTTATTATTCACTCAGTACCATTACATATTTTTTTAAAATTTAATGAACATATATTGAGGGCCTACCATGTGGTAAGTGATAGAATGGATGTTGGGCCCACCAAGATGTGTAAGGTGAGATTCCTTTCTTGAAAATTAGACACTGCCTAAAAGAAGTATTCTATATTAAAATAAAATTATGTCCATATCTCACCAACTTGGCTCCATTTGAAAGCCCATTGGAAATATATATGGTTATCCTTTACTATCCCCAAAGGATTGGTGGAAAACTTGAGGATGCTACAACCCTGTGTGTAAAAATGCCACAGTACAGTCATTCCTCTGTATTTGCTGGTTCTACATCCCTGTATATGTGAAGGACTGATTGTATTAGAAAGCTGCATTATGAAATTAATTTTACTTAATTCCTATTTAACTTCAGTGGGCCACATCCCAGCAACCTGTTACTGTGAATGAAGTAACAATGACATGAAGGTAGCAAATCTTCATAGGTAGCAAATACCTCAAGTCTTGACTCCCACCTGTATCATCATAACAATTCAGCCTTTCTGTTTCTAATGTCTCCCTAGCTATTTCTGGGACACCTGGAGTGTATCACATCTGAGGAGGACTGCTCTCATGTTCTTCTTCTTTGATTCCTCTTCTTTGATATTCCATCAGCTACAAACTGGCAAAGGAAGGCAATTTGCCATGGCCACAGATAGCCAGCGTCTTCTGATCAATGACTGCTTCAGGGCCTACTTACTGTCCAGAAGTTTCCAAACCTACAAAACCTCCCAGGGCCTGCAATCCCTCTGGTTCCACTGCATTTCTGGCTTCACTCTGCCAGAGCAAACAGAAAGACTGCCCTGCTCCCAGACAGCTATATTTGATTTTTTTAGGGCCTGAAGCAACAGTGCTTAGGCTTTGAATCTCACAAAGTGAGAAAATAGCTTCTTTCCATTCTCTCTGAGGCCCTCTCCTCAAAAGAACTCGGATCAGCTAGAATACATGAAGCATTCTTCCCTCTCTGAGAATTCCCACTGATTCCACAAACTCAAAATCCTTCTCAAGCAAGCCACTTCTCAAACACACTGTGGTTGTTTTCACCAACAAATATTAACACTTGCAATTAGACATCTAGGTAGTGACCATCACTCTGCAATTCATTTGGTAGACCCAACCATTTCATCTTTAATTATGCCTGTCCCACCTTGAGAGACCCTGTTAGCTGGAAAAGTAATGTGAAGTGTATGAAATAAACCCAGAAAATGTACTGTATGCAAAGTGCATCTCCCAATGAAAGTGAAAAGTGTTAGTCACACAGTTGTGTTTGACTCTTTGTGACCCCATGGACTGTAGCTTGCCAGGCTCCTCTGTCCATGGAATTCTCTAGGCATGAATACTGGAGTGGATAGCCATTCCCTTCTCCAGGGGGTCTTTCCAACCCAGGGATCTAACCTGGGTCTCCTGCATTTCAGGCAGATTCTGTACCCTCTGAGTTACCAAGGAAGCCCATCTTCCAATGAGATATCTATTTATTCAATTCTGTGGACACCCCTGGGACAGGATAAGCTGTTTTAGAAATGTTAGTGCAAAGTCACTTTCTACAGTAAGGGCTGAGAAAGAAATACACACCATGTTTGACTGGAAGCCCCAAAAGAGACAATATGTTTTCGGAAATGTGTGCATCATGGCCTACTAATTTGGGCTCCTAACCCCTTCTCTCCAATTACATTCCTGGAAGTGTTTTTCAATTTCTTTGCATAAAATAATTAGTGGACAACAGAGAGCAGGCCAACCTGCACAGGGTATACGCCACACCTCGACGGAGCTGGCCAACACTTCCACAGAACCACACGGTTCCCCAGCTCTTAATATGGTTTATTAGCAAATCCTTTACCTGCCTCAAAGCACTTTTCATCAAAGCTGCTTTTCAGCTGAAGCTGAGGACCGAAGAATGCCTTTAACAGAATCCTGAAATAGCTTTTAACCCAAGGCTGAGAAGAGAAAGTGCTTTTAACCTAAAGTGCTTTCCTCTTAGGTACTTCAGCCTGTACCTAGCACTCAGCATTAGTAGCCGTGAGAACACCCTTAAGACCCAAATGAAAGAGACTCCATTATACATATTCAAACCCATTATATTAATATATTACAAGTAATATTTGAAATCATTAAGCAGTTTTACTCCAACTAAATTTAAATCTTTTCTTATTGAACTATGCATTCATGCAAATAAATTGAAGTCTTACCACCTGGGATTCTAACAAATCTATGCTGATATTAGGAAGAGTACAGTGTTATTTCCTAGATTTTACTAAATCCAGAGTGAGTCACATAATATATTACAAGTAATATTTGAAATCATTAAGCAGTTTTACTCCAACTAAATTTAAATCTTTTCTTATTGAACTATGCATTCATGCAAATAAATTGAAGTCTTACCACCTGGGATTCTAACAAATCTATGCTGATATTAGGAAGAGTACAGTGTTATTTCCTAGATTTTACTAAATCCAGAATGAGTCACAATTTCCACACCTTCTCCACCCTAAAAGAAACTTTCAACTTTTATCAATCACTGAATCACATTACCAGCTTTAGTCCCTATTAGTATGGGCTAAAAGGTAATTTTTTAAAATCATTTAGATTTAATTCAATCAAATATCTGAATAAATTTCATGTATAAAGTTTTCTTCTTATCCTCATCACTCAAGCAGAAATAAAAGTACTGATTCCATAGTAATTTTAACCCCAGTGAAGTTCCTTCTAAATGAAGTAAGTAGACAACTTAATCTATAAAAGTTTTAACTTCAGAGTAATTGTAATAAGTTGTATGCTTGAGCAGTTAAGCTCCATGGACAGTTTTCTAGTTTAAAAACATAAACTGTACATAAATAGGGATAAAGTAGCAAAGTTTGACATCTTTAAATTTTATTCCCTTTTCCTTTGATAGACCCCTCAGTAATGCTAATAAAATGAGGATAGGCAAAGGAAAAACAGAAAATATTGTCAACCCAAAATGTAAATAATCAGCCTTTGCTAAGCAAAATTTGGTAATGTTGATCATCCAAAGTGCATTAATGCAAACTAAACTGAAATACATTTCTTTCGTACTCAAAAGTTATCATAAAACAGTCATTACATAAAAGTTACTTTTTTATATACATTGTCTTCTCTTATTCATGTGTTCCTTCATTCACTTATTCACTTATTTTTACATGACATCCAGTTCAGTTCAGTTCAGTCGCTCAGTCGTGTCCGACTCTTTGCGACCCCATGAATCGCAGACTTTTAGCTCCTCTTCACTTTCTGCCATAAGGGTGGTGTCATCTGCATATCTGAGGTTATTGATATTTCTCCCGGCAATCTTGATTCCAGCTTGTGTTTCTTCCAGTCCAGCCTTTCTCATGATGTACTCTGCAGACATCCAGAAGGGAGTGTAATATGAGGCAATAGAAATACATCTATTTCTCTAGGAAAGAGGAAAAATTTTGTTTATCTTGTTCTATTGTATAAAGCTTCCCTCACCTTGAGTATTCTTTTCTAGCTTCCTCTTCCTAGTAAACTTCTATTTATTTTTAATCTTCCAGGTCAAAGTTACCAACTCAATAAACCCATTTCTGACTTCCTCATTCTGAATCAGTCCTCTTTTCTGTTTATCCCCACACTATAATTTCATTGTTTGAGCATTTTAATACCTTCCAAGGAGACTGTGAATTGTCTCTGGTGGACTAAAGAGCATCTTAACTTCACTCTGCTTTAAAGAGAGTGGGAAAGAAAGGATGGAGGGCATGAAATCTTTCAGTGGTTTTAGAATTCCTATTTATTTACAACTCCTCATTCCTTCTTGTGGAAACTCCTATGCCACTGGGTGCTCCTTTAGTGAAGACTGCCCCTCACACCAGCCTCCAGATGTTGGGCTACTCCTGTGTTAAGTCTTTGGACTTCTCTTCTCTTTTCCTTTTCCTTCTTAGACTACTAAGCACTATTCAAATATTCCAGGACTGAAATATTCCAGCCCTGTGGTTTCAAATTCCTACGGTAGGTTTTCTAAACTTAGTACTTCAAACTCCAGACCCTTGAAACTCCAGACTTGCACATTCAAACATCTATTTGACATCTCCTGGGATGTTTGGTAAGACATCTCACAGTTTTCTAGAGCAATCCTTGCCTCCCAAGCTACCATGTATTCTCAACTCCAGGAAATGTCTCTGCTATTTGCCAGCGGGGGTCTCTCTCCATGCTATTCTGTCCCATCTACATTCATCAGCAAATCCCACCTTAAAAATATATTCTCAATTCAACCACTTTTATTTACTTCCATTGTCACCACCCTATCTAAGACTATAATCTCTCCCTGAACTATCTCACCAGCTCTCTAGCTGACCTCTCTGCTTCTTTTCCTCATCCTCTTAAAACAGTCTGCACATAGCAATTAGAAAGATTATTTAAAAACATAAGTCACTTTACATAACTTCCTTGCTCAATAATTTCCAATAACTTAGAATAAAATCATACTCAAAATCATATGTATTTTTCTTCCTGTGACCTATATAGGGTTTCACCTGCTTTGTCCACCAGGCTAAGTTTTCAGTTTCATCTCAACCATACTTCCTGTTTATCATTTAACTTCAGTCACACCAGCCTTCCTGCTGCTCCTCCAAGTTACCCCACTTACTCTCACTTGCTGCTCCTCTGATTAAATGTTCTACCTACATATTGGCATGGCTTGTGCCTTCAGTTCTTGGGTCTCTGCTCAGAGCCATTACCGCTAAAAAGTCTTCTCTGATAACACTTCTCTCTTGCTCTCTATCTCCCTGGCATGCTTTATTTTCTCATAGCACCTATCACCATCTGATATATTAATGTGCGTATGTGCTTGTTTCTCCCATTTACATACAGAGTGTGTAAAGACAGAGAATGTCCTGTTCATTATTCCATCCTCTTTAGGCGTTGAAAAATACTCAGGGATGGATTGATTGAATGGATGAATACAGAAATGCAGTAATATCCACTTGGTCAAGCCATTCTCTGTGTTGTTGTGATTCTGAGCACACACATGTGGTGGAGTGTGTGTGTGCGCGTGTAATTTATATGTTGTGCTGCTTTAGGTAAGCACAGAAAAGAAATATAGGACAAAGATTGGCCTAAGGGAGACAAATATAGAAAAAAGGCATACTCATTGTTATATTTGAGTTAATAAACTCTTCATCTGAGATAAAGGTGTCTTTCTGGCTGGTGGACCCACCAATATGTGCATTGTATCACTTGGATCAAATGGAGTTGAGATCTATTTTTAGTAAGTGTTTGGGAGCTTAAAAGGAAGGGCCAAAGGACGCTTTACAGAAGTCTTGTTTGAGGTTGAGAGTGTAACTGTGAAAGGTGGAGACTGCTGAAAGCCTGAAAAGAGAAGGAGGAGGAAAAATGGAAAGGACTGGGGAAGGACTCTCCATACTGTTTGGATGGCAGCCAGTCTGTCTCTGACCCTCATCCTTGGCTGACCTTGTCAAAAGGTGCTACCCTTGAAGCAACTGTCCAACGTTGACTGGAAGCTCCAGATCCCAGCCTTCCTTTGTTGGGGGAGGTCTTCTCCATAGAGCCTCGATCAGTCTCCTCCAAGCTCTGCAAGCAACTTTAAAGTCTGTTAGATCAGATGAGATACAAAAATATGAATAAACATGTGGGAAGAACTATACACAGACGTGTATATACTTAAAATTCCTATTTATTTAGATTCCAAACTACTTGAAAGTTAAAATAATTAAGCTTTTTCCTGGACTTGCCACTTAGGAGGGAAAAAAAATCATGAGTAAACAAAGCAATGAGAGAGATTTACTTCCAGTGTATATTAAGAGACTCAGCAGAGAATCAGTGCAACTTTTGATATCTGTGTAATAAAAAGCAATAGCTGATATTTTTAATCAAAGCCCTGAGGTATTATAAGATAATTCAGTACCTCTTGAAGCTCTTAAACATATATTAAATTCAGTGCTAGTATTTTAGCATTAAACATATTTCTCTCTATCTTAATTCAAAGACTTAAGCCATCAGTATACTACAGTACTTAATTTAAATCACATATTTCTTTAAAAAGTTTCAGTGAAGTTGTGGGAGAATTATATGATGGGGATTCATATAGAGAGTATTTTAAAGGTAAGGAAAAGAGAAATGCAAGAATGGAAGTAGAGAAAATATAAGAATAGAGATAAGATTCCTTGATAAGTAATCTAAAAGTTTTGGTCTGGAAACCTACTTGCTAAGGGAAACTACATGTCGCTTACAGTTTAAAGTCAGAGGATGAAATCATCTAAATTGCTGAAATTACCCATCTTGAGAATATTAATTTTGTCCTCCATCAGCCACTGCCCTGTCCTTATGGCAGCCTATTGGGAAATGATCTACCTGTGTCTGTGGCATTTTAGAGGGAGAAAACTTCCTAGTGAATGCTACCTATTAAGGAAGCTACAAGGGTTGCATTTTTTCTCATTCCAACCCATTTTTTAGACAAAACCTCATTCACTTGGACATCATATATTAGAACTTCAAATCTGGATTAACTGATGAACAGCAGTCATTAGGGCATTAGCGGTGGGGAGGGTCACAATGCAAATAGCATCCTGTCCCTCTCAAAGTCACAAGACAGCAAGGCAGCTGCTGAATTCCCTCTTCCTTACTTCTTGGCTCTCTTGAGAACTTTGGATTAAGCCTTTCTAAGACTGGCCCCTCACCTGCAGTAATTTCTTTGAAGAATTAATAAATTGCTTTTATTTTTTAATCTAACTTCTTTTATTTTATTTTGGAATATAGTTGATTTCTATTCTAAAGAGCCTCTTGAGGGTGAACCAACTAAAGAGCTTCGTGATGAGGGTGAAGGAGGAGAGGGAAAGAGCCACCTTAACACTAAATATTAAAAAAAAAAAAACTAAGATCATGACAACCAGCCCCATTACTTTATGGCAAACAAAAGGGGAAGGGGCAGAAGTAGTGACAGATTTCCTCTTCTTGGGCTCTAAAATCACACAAATGGTGACTGCAGCCATGAAATCAGATGATTGCTTCTCAGCAGGAAAGCTATGGCAAACCTAGACAGTGTGTTGAAGAGCAGAGACATTAATCTGCTGATAAAGGTCTGTATAGTCAAGGCTATGGTTACATAATGGTTGTGAGAGCTGGACCATAAAGAAGAAGATAGAGGGCCAAAGAATTGATATCTTCTGACCGTGGTGCTGGAGAAGACTCCTGAAAATCCCCTGGACAGCAAGAAGATCAAACCAGTCAATCTTAAGGGAAATCAACTTTGAATGCTTGTTGGAAGGACTGATGCTGAAGCTGAAGCTCCAGTATTTTGGTCACTGATGCAAACAGCTGACTCATTGGAAGAGTCCCTGATTCTGGGAAAGATTGAGGGCAGAAGAAGAGGGAATCAGAGGATGAGATGGCTGGATGACATCACCAGTACAATGGGCATGAACTTGGGCAAACTCCAGGAGACAGTGAGGCTCAGGGAGGCCTAGTGTGTTACAGTCCATGGGGTTGTAAAGAGTCAGACATGACTGGGTGACTGAACAGCAACATTCTTGATTAACAATGTTGTGCTAGCTTCAGATATACAGCAAAATGATTCAGTTATAAACTACTTTTGTTGCTATTCAGTCACCCAAGTTCATGTTCATTGCATTGGTGATGCCATCCAGCCATCTCATCCTCCGATGCCCTCTTCTCCTTCTGCCCTCAATCTTTCCCAGCATTAGCAACTCTTCCTATGAGTTGACTGTTCGCCTCAGGTGACCAAAATGCTGAAGTTTCAGCTTCAACATCAGTCCTTCCAATGAGTATTCAGGGTTGATTTCCCTTAATATTGATTGGTTTTATCTCCTTGCTATCCAAAGGACTCTCAGGAGTCTTCTCCAGTTCAAAGGCACCAATTCTTTGGCACTTCACCTTCTTTATTACTTTTTACTCTTTAGTATTCTGCCTTCTAAAGTTACTTTTGGCTCCCAGTAAATTATTTGAGTTTCCTCCTACCCCCATCCTTTGACATCATTTGAATAAATGTTTCTTTGCTTAAGATAACCACAGTGCTTTTTTTTTTCTATTGTAGCCAAAATCTTCAATGAATATGCCTCATTACCAAAATAACTGTCCAATGTGTGTGTGTGTGTTTGAACAGTTCAGTTTTTTATTATTGTTTTCTCTTCCTCTTTTTATTTCTTCATGTGTGTATTTCTATGGGCTTTGTTTTTCTGCTTCAGAATTTACTAGAGTAGCTGCAATGAGCCTCTCTCCTGATAGCAGAATAACATCATTTTGAAAAGCATGTGGAGGCTGTCTCCCTGCATAAATGATGATAACACCGTCACATTATTTGAACATTTAACTGCCTCTATTGAGTAGTTTTCCTCGTAGTTTTGATTCATTTGGAATCTAACTGACAAAGATCCCATTACTGGCTGTACTTTCCATAATTTGTCAAAAAATATATAGCAGAGATGAGGGAGAATGAAGCTAATTTGTAATCTGGGAGACTTAACCTGGTTATGCTGATGAACTAACTAAATCGGTCAAAAGTTTGAGTGCTTAAAGATTAAAAACCACCATTCTCTAGTTAAACTCTAATTCATTATGTAAACAACATGCTATGTAAGTGCAGTCATGTGGAAGGTCTATTTGTTTTTCTCACCAAAAGATGCTTTCAAAGAAAAATTACAGAAAATGGACTTTCTCCAACCAATGTGTTGCCTGCCACCCCTGGTACAAGCGCTGAAGCAGGAGAACAAAGATGTAATGATAACACCAGCCAAGGCCATGGGCATGTGCAGAACATACCAAAAATATTGGCACCCCTAGCAAGAGGTGTTTTCTAAATACAAAAAGTTGTTAAGAGAGGAAGAAAGGATTACCAGTGAGCCCACAGATGGAACTATAGGTGGGGAGCCGGGAACTCAGGGCTCCAGGACTGCTCCCTTTTCTGGAATGCCATAAGGAGGGGGAAAGCAGAAATAATCCTTAACGTTGTGCCAGGATAGCAGACATAGATGTTTAGGGGGCAAAAGCTAGGTCATCAATGCTTGCCAGGAAAACAAAACACCTTCTTTCTCCCTCCCCCTTTCCTTACACAATTTCAAGATAGAAGATTCTGTGGTTCAAACATTTTCCTATAATTTAATGGTCTTCCTTGGTGTATCAAACTCTGAAATCTGTATCAGATTTACAGATGGGTGGCAATCCTACAACAGCCCTTAAACTGTACAATGATGTCTTAGCTAAATCTCTATGATTTACTTCCTTAGCACTTTTGATTTTACAAAGTTATTTCAAGTACATCATCGTCTCCTCCACGTTATATACTTCACTGTGTAATGTTAAAAGCTCATGTTGCAGTCAGTTTTTTTAATGTTGTAATTGATAGAAACTTGTTCAAACTGCAAATGTAAGAATGGAATTTATTGGACTACTTGCCTGAAAAGTCAAAGAGATGAGGATAGCTTCAACTATGACTGGACCTGTGGGCACAAAATGCTATCAAATCTTTATCTCCTCCATCCCTCAGCTCTCTTTTCCATTCTGTTGGCTTAATCCTCCAGTATTTTCCCAGAAGCTGGCAGTATAACTTCTAGAAGCTCAGACTCTTATCCTCATAGTTTACCAATTCCTACGGAAAGAAGGCTCCTTTTTCCCAGTAGCACTTAAAAAAAAAAAACAAAACGCCCTCAGGATTTGGGAGACCAGATCCACTTGGATCATGTGTTCATATCTGAACACATGTTCATATCCCTGTGGCCAAGGGAAGAAGTGCATTTTATCACTAGAGCTGGAGCTGGTGGGGTCAGCACTACTCAAAACAAATGGCAGCAATATGAGAAAGTATCACCCCCATAGGAAAACCAGAGAGCTCTTACTGGAGGGTAGAAGAATAGTTCCAAGGCCAGCAAAACCAGTAGACATGCAGCATACTCATCCCAACCAGCGTCACCCATAACAGTGGGTCTCACTGAGTTATTTCCACTCCTGGCACCTTCTCCTCTGATTGTAAGCCCTCTTTTGGAATGTTGTGGACGGGGCTATGTCCATGTTCTTGTCAAATTTGTTTGGCTGCATTAAATTGAAAGTGTTACTGTTAGTCACTCAGTCAGGCCCGACTCTGTGGTTTTGTGGCCCCACGGACTATAGCCCATCAGGCTCCTCTGTCCATGGGATTTTCCAGGCAAGAATACTCGAGTAGGTAGCCATTCCCTTCTCCAACAGATCTTCTTGACCCAAGGATTGAACCCGGGTCTCCTGCATTACAGGCACATTCTTCACTGTCTGAGCCACCAGGGAAGCCCAGTACCTTCTAATTTCTAATGCACTCCATGGCTACCATATATGGTGCATCATATATATGGTATATATGTGACATCATATATAAGTATCAGGAAGTGAGGAGCTGAGGTGTCTCTGCTTCATTCACCTCCCTCTGCAATTCGTTTCTGTGCACACTCACTCATTGCACATAGCCATCTCGCCAAATGGCTCCCTTTGCCCCTCAGTGTCCCTGGAGCAGATAGTATCTCTGATACCACCTCAGTCTTTAGCGTCCCAATTCTAAAACTTTTGGAGGGAGACTTGCACTGACCCAGCTTAGGCCACATGACAACCATTAATTTAATCAGGTTTAGGTGAAGGTGAAGTCGTTCAGTCGTGTCCGACTCTTTGCGACCCCATGGACTGTAGCCTACCAGGCTCCTCCGTCCATGGGATTCTCCAGGCAAGAGTACTGGAGTGGGGTGCCATTTCCTTCTCCAGGTTTACCCAGAAGGTTTGGGCTCCCCTGGTGGCTCAGATGGTAAAGAATCTGCCTGCAGTGCAAGAGACCCGGGTTTGATCCCTGGGTCAGGAAGATCCCCTGGCAAAGGGAATGTCTACCCACTCCAGTATTCTTGCCCGGAGAATTCCATGGACAGAGGAACCTGGTGGGCTACCATCCATGGGGTTGCAGAGTGGGACTGAATTGAGCGACTCACACTTTCACTTTTTGTTTTAACCTGGAAGGCTAGGTCCTTCTACAAAGCCATACCTTACTGGGTTGAGTGTAGCCACTTTAAAGTCAGGATATAAATGAGGTGATTTTTTTTTTTTTCTTTTTTTGCCTTTCTGGTAACCAGGGAAAGCAAACATTTCCCTTCTATCTAATGAAGTTCAACATATATCAACTCTTTTTTCCCGAGAGCGCAGTTGGCAATCTGGGAAGGGTTGTTTTCTCTCCCCATGAGGGATAGCCTGCACTTACCTGGACTACCCAGTAAGTGGCAGTAATGCACCTCCCCCACCTCTGGCCTCAGGACAACGGAAAATAGCCAGTAGTGCCCCTCACCCTCTCTAGAGCATTCTGGCAATCAAAAAATCAAAAATACCTTGCAACTGAAATTTTCTGTTCTCCACCCCACTCAAAATCCTTCCCCAAATCCTGTCTTTCCTTATAATTAGTGAATCCTCATCACTAACCTACTAAAAAGAAGTCTATTTGCTGTCTCTACTTCTCACCTTCCCTTCAAATCTTGACCACAAGCCTCTGCTTTTCAGTTTCATTCTACAAAAGCCATTTTCCTTATGATCACCAATAACCTCTTAATTTCACCTTGATTTCTCATCAACATTCTGTTCTGAAATACCTATCCCAACTCCTAAATATCAATCTCTCTATTCTTTTCCAAACCCTCAGGTTTCTGCATCTTAGTCTCCTTTAACCAAGCAAAAAACTTAAGTCCTCTTTGCCTAGTGAGTTAGCTCACCTCCTGCATCCTGTCTGCAAATCCACAGAATCACTGCATCTCTCCATTGTCTGAGTTAGGTCCTTATCTTTTTTTTTTCATCTAGAGCCTGATGTTTTGTAACTATGGGCAAATGACTCAATATCTTTGTGACTCAGTTTCCACTTCTATAAAATCAGGATGATAATAGTGTCTACCACCAAAGTGTTACAATTACTATGAAGATCAAGTAAGTTAGAATAAAGTACTTTGAACTTTGCCTGGCTGAATGCAATAAGTCTTTGCTATTATTAATAAACGCCCTTGCTGCTAAGTCACTTCAGTCGTGTCCGACTCTGTGTGACCCCTTAGACGGCAGCCCACCAGGCTCCCCAGTCCCTGGGATTCTCCAGGCAAGAACACTGAAGTGGGTTGCCATTTCCTTCTCCAATGCATGAAAGTGAAAAGTGAAAGTGAAGTCACTCAGTCGTGTCCGGCTCTTACTGACCCGATGGACTACAGCCTACCAGGCTCCTCCGCCCATGGGATTTTCCAGGCAAGAGTACTGAAGTGGGGTGCCATTGCCTTCTCTGAATAAACACCCTTATAATAGCACTAATTGCATCATATTATAATTGTGAGAACTATTCTTCCACCCAGACTGTAGAAGATCATGCTTCATGCATCATTGCATCTTCAGGATGTAGTGCAATGTCTAGGCTACAGTGGGCATGTAATAGATAGTTATGAATGAATGTCAATCTTCGAATTCTTTACAGTGCTCAGCATATGGTAGGTGCTCATGAAATATTCACTGAATTGAATTAAATGGATTTGAATTGATCTGTAGAGAATACATAATAATAAGTGCCATAATATAACATAAAACATAATGACTTTAAATTTTAAGGTAAGAGAAATTTCTTTTGAGTCTCTTCCTTAGGATTGACTCTAAATGGATGTGTAACTCCACATTCTAACCACATTTAGAATTTTTTTTCTATTTATTTGCTCCCCAATTTTGGTTTCCATGTCCTATCAAGTCTCTTTGTTTTCATTCTCACAACATAGCTTAGATCACCAAAACTCCAGTCTCTTGTTATCATTCTTTATCAGTAAGCTGTTGCTGCCTAACAAACAGAATCTCAGTGGCAAACAGCAAAAAGCACTTATTTTTCCTGTGTCTGTGGCTTGAATGGACAGCTTTGCTTTACATTGTAGGTTTGACTGGACTTGTCTCCTCAATGAGTGTCAGCCTCAGTTCTGTGCTATATGTATTTACTCTGGAGTCCGGACTGAAGGGGCAGCGGCTACCCAGGGAAACTCTTGATTCGGCAATAACAGAGAAGTAAGCATAGAAATCTGTAGCATGTCTGAAGACCTCAGTGTTGAACTGAAACATAGTCATTTCTACACAGGCTACATTGTCCAAAGTAATCATAGGGGCAAGCCCTCTATCAGTGAAATGAAGGAAATAAGTGTCACCCACTCTAGTGAGTTTTACCACACAGATGGCAGAGGTGGTGAAAGTATAAATCTAATTCCAAGAAGAGGAGAAGAATTCTCAGTGATGACTAAATTTACCACAAACCTATCCTGATTCTGGTCTTCATAACATCTGCATATGTAACCACATTAGCTTCTCAACAGATTTTGTGTTCAGTCTTCACCACGATCTGTGCTCCCCCACCATTTGGTTATGAATATTTTGGTTATAGGTAATAGAATATCCAGTTAAAAATTGTTTATATTATCTCATAATATAAGAAGTATAGAGAAAGTGTTTTAGGACAGGTTTAGAAGTTCAACAATATCACTGAGGTCACAGATTTTTGTAGCTTCTTTTTTTTAATCATGTTTAGCTTTGGCTTGCAAACTTCTTGTCTCATGGTGACAATATTGCAGCAGTAGCTCCAGGCATTGCAAAGTTGCATGTTGATGTTCATGAAGGAAAAATGACAGAATGCTTTCATGTACTCCTCTCCTTTCATCAGGAAAAAAAAATCTTTTTTAGTTTCCCAAGTCATATCCCCTTGCATTTTACCAACCAGAACTCTTTAATTTTAAACTAACTAAATTTGCATGATTGAAGGCAGGAAGAGAAGGGACGACAGAAGATGAGATGGTTGGATGGCGTCACCAACTCAATGGGCGTGCATTTGAGCAAGCTCTGGAAGTTGGTGATGGACAGGGAAGCCTGGTGTGCTGCAGTCCATGGGGTCGCATAGAGTTGGACATGACTGAGCTTCTGAACTAAACTGAACTGAAAGCTACTAAGGAAGCAGAAGTCATTGGAGACTATTTGAACATCAGAATCTGTCTTATAAGTGGACTCTAAAATAAGAAAGAAGTTGGGAGGGAAATGGCATATGTATAACAAATCAGCCACATTTTCATGCTCTCAGATAAATGCCCACTTGACTAAATAGTTAAGACTCCTCATAACACAAACTTTATCTCCTCTTAAAGCTCCATACATGAAGATTTCTCTAAATAAGAAAAAGTGTATGTTTCCCTTTGTACAATCACAGCAAGATGATTCTTCTCATCACTCTCTCGCTGCTGATTGTTTACCTCTCCTTCATCCTCCCCAAATGCCCTGTTTGTTCTCTTCCTTACATCTCCAGGCTAAGTCTTAACCTTGAGGACTCAGTTCTTCTCTGGGAAGCCTTCCATGAGTGCTCAAGGCTGTTCAGATGCTCTTTCTAACATATTCCCATTGGATCTGTGCTTCCCTGGGAATAGTATACTTCAGGGTGACATGTTCTTACTTGTTTACTTATGTGATGTCGCCACTAGACAAGAAACTCTAGAGCATTGGAAAGGAGACTTTGTTATTATGCTATCAGTGCCTTTCCTAGCTCCTGACACAGAGCAGGCATTTAGGATTTCTTTTAAATAACAGAATGAGTGAAGGAGCAAATACAGTAGAATATTTTCATCTTTTTCATTTTCCTGTATCTACCTATCAGAAAAAAAAAGAAAGAAAGAAACCTTTCTCTAGACTTTAGCATCATCATTCAAGAATCTATCTTTCTTGAATGATCTCCATCCCATAAATCCCCCCCCCAAACCTCTGCCTTCCCACATACCACCTTTGCACAAAATGATAGAAAAAAACTTTATACTTTAGAACTTCTTTCTTTGCACTAAGTACTTTTTGTGATACCTGCTATATATTCTATTTATTATTTATTAACTGAATATTTCTGTTAGCCCTACAATATTATAAGCTTCTTGATATCTTTATCACAACCTAATATGCCTACTCATTGCTTCAACTATAGAGGATACTCAGTACATATTTCTGAAATTTATTTGAATCATGACTATCATTAAAAGATTTTATTCTGTATAACAATTCTTCCTTTCTATAATCTCTGACCAGTTTAAATTATCAAATCTGAAGTTCTGGATTATTTTTCTTAAATAATATTTTATGTTATTCTTTCTTATGTTGGTGACGTACTGTTTCTGAATGAATCTTTGTTATTAGACCAGATATTCAAAGCAAATATTCATTATTACTTCCCACTTCTCTACATTATGTTGATGTGTGTTTTGAGCTTGTCTTCTTTCTATCTCGGACAAAAATGCACATTTCCACTTTAAATTGCATTATTATTAGTGCTCTAGCCTCAACTTTTTCCCTCCCTGCTGAGTTGTTCTCAACTCAAGCCATCACCATTCCTAAGAAATTGATGACAATCGTGATTTCCTTGAAGTCTGACCATAATCTGTGTTGACTGTCCCTTTGAATAACATATCATTTACCATTCTATTATGCTGCATCTTATATTTTCCCCCACTTATGCTAAAAATACAAAGAGATAGAAATACCAGACCACCTTACCTGCCTCTTGAGAAACCTGTATGCAGGTCAAGAAGCAACAGTTAGAACCAGACATGGAACAGACTGGTTCAAAATTGGTACAGGAATACATCGAGGCTGTATATTGTCACCTTGCTTATTTAACTTAAATGCTGATTACATCATGAGAAATGCTGGGCTGGATACAGCAGAAGCTGGAATCAAGATTGCCAGGAGAAATATCAATAACCTCAGATATGCAGATGACACCACCCTTATGGCAGAAAGCAAAGAGAAACTAAAGAGCCTCTTGATGAAGGCGAAAGAGGAGAATGAAAAGGCTGGCTTAAAACTCAGCATTCAAAAAATGAAGATCATTTCATCTGGTCCCATCACTTCATGGCAAATAGATGGGGAAACAATGGAAACAGTGACAGACTTTATTTTCTTAGGCTCCAAAATCAATGCAGATGTTGAGTGTAGCCATGAAAATAAAAGAGGCTTACTCCTTGGAAGAAAAACTATGGCAAACCTAGAGAGCATGTTAAAAAACAGAGACATTACTTTGCTGACAAAAGTCCATATAGTCAAAGCTGTGGTTTTTCCAGTAGTCATGTATGGGTGTGAGAATTGGACCATAAACAAGGCTGAGCACCAAAGAATTGATGTTTTTAAACTGTAGTGTTGGAGAAGACTCTTGAGAATCCTTTGGACTGCAAGGAGATCAAACCAGTCAATCCTAAAGGAAATCAATCCTGAATATTAATTGTAAGGACTGATGCTGAAGCTGAAGCTCCAATACTTTGGTGACCTGATGCAGAGAACTGACTCATTAGAAAAGATCCTGATGCTGGGAAAGACTGAAGGCAGGAGGAGAAGGGAATAACAGAGGATGAGATGATTTGATGGCATCACTGACTCAATGGACATGAGTTTGAGTAAATTCCAGGAAACAGCAAAGGACAGGGAAGCTGGCGTGCTGTAGTCCACAGGGTCGCAAAGAGTCGGACACGACCGAGGGACTGAACAGCAACTATGCTAAATATATGTTTTACATTTTTGAAAACTTCTACTGATGAAAAAGATGATGTCTTACAGTCAATAATTCAATAAATATTTACTGAACTTCTAGTATTTGCCAAAGAGTGTCGAGTTACTGGGAATTCAGTAATAAAGAAAATAGGAATAGTCCTTACTCTCTTGGGTTTTGCATTCTAAGCAAGGAGAGCAACTAACCAGTAAACATATCAATCTAATATGTCATATGGAGTAAAGTGCTCTAAGAAAAGTAAGCTGTGGGCAGCATGAAGATTTGTTATCAGCACAGGTTGCCAGTTTTTTTAAAGGTGGATAGGAAAGGCTACAATAAGAGGGTGACATTTGATCACCCGAGTAATTGATTTCCACACAGAGGAAATAATAAGTTCAAAGTCCCTGAGGCAGAAGTGTGCTTGGCATGGACAAGAATCAGTGATGTAGACAGAATGGCAGCAGCAAGTGATGAGCAGAGAGAGGAGAGAGGAAGCAAATGAAGTCAGTTAACTGGTGGAAAGTCAGGTTGTTTACTGCCATGGTAGTGATGTCAAGGAATTAGATTTCATTGCATGTGAGATGGAAAGTCCTTGAACCTATTAAATATTTGTTTCATTGTCAACAATCAACATCTCTGCTGTTTAAAAATGTTCCGGAAATGGATGGTGGTGATGGTTGCACAATGGTGCACATGTACTTAATGCCACTAAACTGGACACACAAAAGTGTTTAAAATGGTAAATTTTATGTTATATATATTTTATCACAATTTTTAAAAAATCCTTGAGTGAACACCATGGACCCAAAACTGTGCTTGACTGAAAGAACAGTATAAGCAATGCAGCACGCAAGAATCTGCTTTGAGAAAATACATTCCATATATTATAAGCGAAAATACACAATGCAAGGTAGCATAAATCATGTTCCAAATGAGAGAGCTAGGCTAGAATTTCACACAGTGTTCTCGGAAACATTAGTCTGCAGAGATGCCCTTTGAAATAAAAGGATCTTACTCAAATAAGTTTGGGAACTAGCACATCCTTCAGTCCTGCCTGGAGATTCCCAGTGCACATTGGCATAACACAGGCTCTGAAAATAAGTACCCATGAAAGAAACCTGTTTAACTTTGTTTAACCCAGTGTTGCTAAATCATTTTGATTACAGGCTTTCCCCCTCAAATCACCTATTAACATTCTGAGAAACTGGTATTCCAAAGAACCTATGTTACAGGAGATATAAAGCTGAGATAGGAATTCCGGATAGAGTTTGTGGAGAAAGAATCATTTGAGCTGAGCCCTAAAAGAAAAGGGATATTTAGATTAGTGGAAGGGCAAATTCAAGGCAGGAGAAACATGAAAACATTCACTTCAAAGTAAATCTTCTGGAACTTGCTTTTTTCAAATATCATTGTGCCATTGAAAGAATCTAAATACACTAACAACATCATAATTTTGATGATTGTTGATAAACTTCTTCTCAAACACTGAGACACCAATTCACTAAGATTCATTAATTTGTCAAAGTTTTCTTAATTCCTAGTCATTATTTTATAGACAGCAAAATTAAGCCCAGAGAGACTATAACTTACTCAGTCATTCCTGCCGAATCAATGGCAGAGTGTTCATTTTCTTTCTCTAGGGCCAGAGTCCTGTTCCATAAAGGAGGGAGCTATGGTCCTTGCATGTCTGCAACAGACACTTTGGAATTAAAGCCAAAAATCGATTCCAATGCAAGATGCAGATTTCATCATTCAGTGGATATGGAAACAGAATCAAATTAAAGAACAACGCAAGCTTGGATTTTAATGAAGCTCATCTTTGTTTCTTTTGCAGATCAAATTTTTGGCTCTCATCTGCACACACTGTGTGAACGTGAAAATTCCACAGTTCCACGGTTTGTAAAGCAGTGCATTGAAGCTGTCGAAAAAAGAGGTGGGTAACTGAATGTACAGCCATTCCCCCAATACTGCACCCTCTACACAACCAATGCTCACATTAACAGCACCACTTGATTTGTCTGGAAAGCCATGCAATTAAAACCTAACTGTTGCTAATCAGTTAAGAGGATCAAGTTTCTTATTAACTTCAGTTTGTTTTCACAGTAGGGATATCAATAATTCCCACTAATGTTCTTTTTTTTTAATATTTTGCTGTCTGACATGTTGTTGATTCAGTTGCAAACTTCTTGTTTTCCCGCCAGTGATAAAACATTCATAAAATATCAGTACTCACAGTGTTAGAACCCTCCTAACATTCATGCTGGTAGACGTTGTGCCAGAACAAATTTGGTAAGTCCTCATTACCCAGTGAAGCAAATGGTGCTCCTACTTGCAAATGGTGATGTTCCATCTTCCATGTGTATCTGTTCAGCACAGAATATGCCTAACTAGTTTTGCTGGAACAATTAACAGACACACCTCCAGTGTTAAGATGACCTTTGATTCCTATATTTCAACATTCTAATTTTCATCTGAAATTATCTCATCTTACTGAGGGGAACAAAGCAAAACCCAATTGACTCATTATTTCTATGGTAGTCTATCTGTAGGGTGTTTTTCCTTCAGACTCTGACTTCATTCATTCAAGGTCATTTTCCCTGGAAGATACATACAGTAGATGCAGAATCTCAAAAACTATATTGTATAAAAATATGAAGCTTCATCACCATCTGTTACAAGTTTACAACATATTCCCAGGATCTAGGGGGATATATATCATGTAAAAGATAGAGGTGTTTTCAGAAAAAGAATTGGTGAATCTATTCCCCTTTTCAGCTCCCAGTCTCTTAAAACAATAGAACCAAGGGAAGAAATCTTTACCAAGTTATCTGCTAGGGAAAAGCCATTTTAATTCTCTCAGTGTTACCTGGCTTTATTATAGAAACATAATAAAAATGGTCTGCAATTTCCAACTCCTGGAAATTCATACTTTAATTATACTGTAAGGACAGCCTTGGGATCCTATTATTCCCATATCAGTAGGGAATGAGAGAATAACAAGAAGGGGACAAGTGGGTAGAGAGAGTGGATAAAGTGAGCAGCTTTGGGGAAAAGCATATCAACACATCAGAAAGCTGAGCTGAGAGTTCAGAGAGAGAACAGAAAATAGTAAAAGCAGAGTACACAAGGAGAGGTATCTGTGAGGAGTGGAATCAATTAGAGTTTAGAGAGATAAGTCCTTTTACTAGGAATAAATATTATTTAATAAATACTTAGAGCCAAATGGATCACTGAAAATGTTATAATGTTATTATTGCCAATAGTTAAATTATCATCATTTTCTGGAAACCTTGACTCACTTATAAATACTCAGTACTGACAGTGTAAGCACCATCATATTAGAACAAAAATCCAAATAGGACTTTGGGGGAAGCTGTGCATAATAAGATGTGTGCACATTTAAAAAAGGATTTTATACCTCTCTATTTCTGTATATACCCCAGGCAAAATGAAAACCCTGCTAGACACAGTCTTGTGACATGCAGATACCATGGTATTGCAGAACTGAAAATGCCTATAAATAGAAACTGTATGTTTTGTTCATGGCATTTTATTGGTGATTTTTAATAAAATAAGACCATGTTTTTGCTGACAGGGGCAATCATATTTGGCCATATATTTCATCGTCCCAATGTTTTCTCTTAAAATGAATTTGTAGATTCAGCACTAGGTAGGCACTAAACACATATAATGATTATTAATATAATTCTTAAATGTTTTAATGAAACTCGAAGACTACAATTCCATAAAGCGGCAGATAATTCAAAGCATTTTGGCAATATCAGCTTAAAGGAACTCTATGGAAATGTTCAGCAAAACTCAGAGGCACAAAAACCTCTCACATCGCTACAAGATTTACAAGTGTGTGCTGTTGATTATATTTTTCTATGATCATTTTGTTGGATTAATATTCTTACATTTATATGCCAATTCTGTTTACTCAAAGTGTTGTTTTTGCTAAATTCTGGCATAAAGCACCTCAGTACAGAAATAATTTATATGAATATAAGTCCAATGTTTATGTAGGTTTCTGATGACATTTTGTGCTGGGGTTGGTATTAGGAAGTAACATATAAATGTGCCAAGTCTCTCAGCACGGCTGGACTCTGCATATCTAGAGCCCTCCTTCTAATGGCCTGATCCTCTTCCAGCCAAGATACCCAACTGCAGAGTCATGGGAAATGCTTATGGACCTGTTATGGGAAAGGCATGTTTAATGAAAACTGTGTGTTTATTCTCACAGACTTAGGAAAATCGTCTCAATCCTCACTACTGCAGCACATCAGCTGTTACATAAAAACTAATTGTTTCCTTTCTTTTTTTCCTCCAGATTATTTTCCCCACCTTAAAAAAATCATTTCCAAACTGCAGGAATATTTTTTAAATGCTTCTATGCTGTGCTTAGTTGCTCAGTCATGCCCGACTCTTTGTGACCCCATGGACTATAGCCCACCAGGGTCCTCTGCCATGGGGGTTCTCCAGGCAAGAATAGTGGAGTTGGTTGCCATGCCCTCCTCAGGGGATCTTCCCAACCCAGAGATCGAACCCAGGTCTTCCACACTGCAGGCAGAATCTTAACCATCTGCGCCACCAGGGAAGCCCAAGAATACTGGAGTGGGTGACCTATCCCTTTTCCAGGGGATCTTCCCAACCCAGGAATCAAACCAGGGTCTCCTGCATTGCAGGCAGATTCTTTACCAGTTGATCTACCAGGGAAGCCCTAAATGCTTCTAACATTCTTGATTACAAATGAAGCAACATCAGGAGGGCATCCCTCACCATTTACTCACTCATTCCTCTATTCATCCATTCATTCAGTAGGTCACTTACATTTGGCAGAAGCAATTTGCCCATGCTTCTCTAGTCTCCCCCAGGGATATCCTACCCAGTCCTTGGCACAAAATGTATTCTTTACCCATTCTTGGCAAAGTGGTATTCAGTTCCATTCAGTCACTCAGTTGTGGCCGACTCTTTGTGACCCCATGAACCACAGCACGCCAGGCCTCCCTGTCCATCACCAACTCCTGGAGTCCACCCAGACCCATGTCCATTGAGTCGGTGATGCCATCCAACCATCTCATCCTCTGTCGTCCCCTTCTCCTCCTGCCCTCAATCTTTCCCAGCATCAGGGTCTGTTCAAATGAGTCAGTTCTTCGCATCAGGTGGCCAAAGTATTGGAGTTTCAGCTTCAACATCAGTCCTTCCAATGAACACCCAGGACTGATCTCCTTTAGGATGGACTGGTTGGATCTCTTTGCAGTCCAAGGGACTCTCAAGAGTCTTCTCCAACACCATAGTTCAAAAGCATCAATTCTTCGGTGCTCAGCTTTCTTTATAGTCTTTGTTGACAAAGTAATGTCTCTGTTTTTTAGCATGCTGTCTAGGTTGGTCATAACTTTCCTTCCAAGGAGTAAGCGTCTTTTAATTGCATGACTGCAATCACCATCTACAGTGATTTTGGAGCCCCCCAAAATAAAGTCAGCCACTGTTTCCACTGTTTCCCCATCTATTTCCCATGAAGTGATGGGACCAGATGCCATGATATTCGTTTTCTGAATGTTGAGCTTTAAGCCAACTTTTTCACTCTCCTCTTTCACTTTCATTAAGAGGCTCTTTAGTGCTTCTTCACTTTCTGCCATAAGGGTATTAGTTGCATTTAAAATTTTGAATCTCTTGGACATGCCTAGAAGAAAATCTTTTAGTGAGCCAAACGTAAACCAATTTAGCGAATCACTTGTTTAGTATGTTTCCTTATCTTGATTTGGATTTCCTTTATTCCTCTAAACCACCAGAGCATTCTCCTCCTTACCAACTATTGTAACTAGATTAAAGTTATTTCTGTGGTTTCTGACGTTGTCTGCTTAGCCCAGAAAATATACACAGAACTTGGAGGGCCAACTGTGAAGGAGTGTGTTAGTCTTTAAAACTTTTCCAAGTGGTTCATTCTCCTTTGTCTTGCCTTTACAGTTTTGGACTATATGTGTGTGTGTGTATGTGTGTGTGTGTGTGAAATTGTAAATAACCAATGAGAAATTGAATTTTTGTTTCTTCTTCTAGAGAAAATTATACAAAAATATTGAATGATTATTCAGCTAATGCTCAATAGACATGGTAAACTGACCAAAAGCAGGAGATCATCTGACAATTTTTTTAAAGCCTGGAGGAATAGGCATGTAGGGGGTGTACATTGTGACATACTGGTGGTATGTAGATCTAAACAGAGAGAAGTTCAGTTTTCAGCACTTTATGAGATACTTTCTGTAGTTTACAGTGATCTAAGAGGTATAAGAAATTGCTTTCCTAAAAGTAGAGTCACTTGTATCGCTTAGAGACAAGAACCTAGAGATATGAACTAAAGAAAGTCCTTCATCTAAACTGGTATAATTAGTACTAAAACCTTAATCCATAGGGTTTTATATATATATATATATATGAAAAGTCTGTAACTGACTATTCTTTGTGAAGGCCAGTCATTCGGAAAGAGCCCTACATAGTATGTGACACATTGTAAACACTCAGTAGTATTGGCTGAATGAAGAAGTACAACTAGTGTTACTGCACTTCAGCAACAGGTAATTAGCTGCTCAGATGCCTACTCTGTATCATTCTCCATACTACCATCTGAGAATACAGAGGAGATACACATTAAACAAACTGCGGTAAGTCCTGTGAAAGAAAAGAATAGATATTGTGCTGGAAGAAAGAACAACCACTACAATAATAGCAACCACTACAATAATAGCTTAAAAAATAGACGTTTGCTTAAAATGAGCACGATGGGGGTGGGGGAAGTGGAAAGATCTTGATCAAAGGCATTAAGTTGAAGTTATGCAGGATGAAAAAGTCTAGAGACCTATTACATAAGCATGATAACCAGAGTTTACAATATTGTGTTGAATACTGGAAATAAGCTAAGAGTAGATTTTGGATGCTCTCAACACAGAGGAAAATTGGTAGTTATGTGAGGAGATATGTTAATTAGTTTGTCATTTTGCTATGTCTATGTATATCGTGTCGTACACCTTAAATATATATATATATAGTTTTCATTGAGAATATATTTTAAATGACATAATAAGCCCTGAATAATAAACACATACCCTTCTGGTTTTAGCCTCCTGATAAGACCAGAAGTTTAATGACACCCTATTTTCCAGGTTATTTTCTTAACATACTGCAACAGTGTAACACGAGGAGTCACTTGGTGTGAGATACCCAAAAGAACATGCCATGAATGATGAACCAGTCCTTTTTCCATGCAAAAATGCCATACATTGCCAAAGACTTTTTAAAATATAATAATGGAGTTAACTAAACGAATGAACATGTTTCTACACTAAATATACTTTTATGCATCCAATATATTTTTGCTTGTAAGGGAATAGGGCTGGTTTTAAAACAATTTTCAAGTTGCATTTGGATTGGCATTCATCCTTTGGAATATGGTTTAACAACTCATTCTTCCTCCTTGATTCCCAGTTCAGGTTACTATGCCCCCGAGCAATATAGCAAATTTAAAATAATATCTAGGGATCTGTTGCAAACAACATGAACACAGCATTACTTAACTGTACACTTAAAATGGTAAATTTTATATTATATGATTTTCTTTGCCACAATTAAAAATAAATGATACCAGGTCTTCCAAATTTGATGATTCCAGCTATAAGCTACTTTGCAGAATGCCTCAGCAGATGCTAACCAACAATTTTGTCCTCTCTCTCTTTTTTCTGGAACACGAAATACTATGACAGGAATGATACACAAAATTACATATTTGACTTGGTGCCTAAAAGCCACCCTGGGATCCATAACCTTGCTTAAAGATTTAAAAAGACCTTTAGTCTGCTTCTGAGAAGGTCCTTAGCCCCGAAAACTTTATCTCTCTCTTTGACTTCTTAGCAGCTGTTATATTTTTTTGCTGTCGTTTGTTTGACAGGATCCAGTTATAGGTTCCGATGTCTGTTTAAAGAAACAAGGAGGCTGTTGGCTTTAAAATTCCCTCATTGCTTGTGTGATCAGCATTTTCCCAGGCTTTTCTACATAGTTTGCCAAGCAAAGGGACTGACCTTTTGTAGCAAACACTTTTTCATTTCAAAATGCTCACTTTGATTTTTGTCCCATTTTATGCTCATTCCAAACTGTTTACAACCCACTAAAAATGACTGTGAATTATATGTTTGTGTAATGGATTCCTTTTGTGGTCAGAGTGGAATGTTTACTTTGAACAATTAGTTATCTTTGGGTAGATTATAGCAACTTGGAAAAAGAATGACTAAAATTATTATTATACCTTAACTGTTTCTTTTTGTTAGTTCCCCTGCTGTTACGTGAAGTTTGAGAAAAAGGCAGATTAAGAATTCCGTGACATTACAGACCAAACCTATTTCTCTTATTGTGTCAATATTTATTTGGGCGTACTTATTAATATCACAAGAAGATATGGTTATACCCTTATAACTTACTGGATATACTTACTGAATCATAATAATTCAGAACAAGGACTATACAGAAATACAAGGATATTTCCTCTTTTATACAGTGAATGCTTCCTTAATAGGTATTTGCAAATTAATTAAGGCATGCACATGTATGTACTTATTATAAAAAGAACAGACCTGATTGTAGTATAGCTATGATGCACCAGATCCAGTGCACCAGTCTGACATGGTCTTGAGATCCTACCAAGTGTTCACTGACAAAAATAAAACTACATAATCTTTTCCCAATGCCCGGTAATCTAGGCCCCTGAAGGGCCGATCATAATGCCTTCCCTAGGCAAACTCTGCTCCCAGTTCTGCTAATTTTGCACTGTTCATTCTTTCCCACTTTGGGATAATCTATTATAGTTGGATCCAGGCACGCACCAAAGCCTGATACTTCCATGAAGAATGTGCAATTTGTACTGTTTAGTTGGTGACGAGATTCTTGAAAACTTTTATGATTATATCTTGTTCCAGAGAGACTTCTGCTTGCTAGTTTTATAAGCAGCGAGTGAAAAAATAAAAAGTAATGAAAACAAAACAAACTGATAAAAATTACATGCTCAGAAAATAAAATCAAGAGTTCAAGATAAGCACTATTCCCTTTTCCCTAGAGAATATTTGTGGGACTGAACAAAAATGTTTCTCAGGGCACTGACCTATGTCTTCCTTTTTTTTTTTTTTTTAAAGTGCTTGCTTTTTATGCCTAAAGTTAGGCATCCCCGTGCATTTACAACGGCGCTGATCCTCAAAGAAGCTCCGTGAAAGTTTACAGCAAATTTTCTTTAGTTTTTACTTCTGAGCTAAAACTAAGTCCAGTTTAGTGGGTTTTTTGTTTGTTTGTTTGTTTTGGTATTTTGTGTTTTATTTTGTTTTGTTTTAATGCAACCCAGTGACTGCCACCTTCCTGACAGCAATCGTGCTGTGCTGGGTCCAAGTTGGAACTGGCTCTTTGGGGTAGTCATGCTGGGGCCTCTGTGTCTGTAAGAAAGCCACATTCAGGGCTAGAGGGGAAGACAAAATCAAAAAAAGAGTAAACAGGAAACAGCCCGCGAGAGTATAAAAGAGAAACTGGGAAAAGACAACCAAAAGAAATCAGAGATGACAAGGTGGAGAGAGAGAAAAAAGCTGTGTTTTGCAATTACGAAAACAAATGTGGATAAAAGGGCATGCTTGTGAGGTCTGTAATGAAGAGAAGACAGACTATTGAACCAGTTACCATCTCTGCCATAGTTACTGATACCTACTCCCTGCTCCAGAGAAATGTACTTTTGCTGCAGAAAATGCTTGTAAGTTGAATCTTGCCATGAATGTTCACAAATTCTGAATATTCACAATTTCTGTACATAGATGTGGTTGCTAATTAATTCACTGTACTTATTAGTGCCTTTTAATGGCATTTATCTATGCTGAGCAATACACAGCAGCCTTATTATAAAAAAAAAAAAAAGAAAAGAAAAGAGAGAGTTTACTATAACAGAAGTTAACAAAGAAATGAGTGTGCAGTTCAATAACCGGAAAGGCTATCTAACAGATCCAGCAATGTAGCTCTGGTCAAGTCAGTCAGCGGATATTCCCACACTTTTGAGTCCAGAATGCATACGAATAAATAATGTCTCTTCCTAGATAAAGCCTAAGTCCAATTTCCAACCTCCGCCCCCACTCCCATCCCCTTTCTAAACTTTAGGTTCTTAACATACATTTCCCTTGGAGTTAGTTGTAAGGAAACAGAGCCAAAATTAATACCCTAGGAAATTAGCCTCTTGTTGTGGATGGAGGATTTAAATAAGGTAACACCTCAACATGTCAAGATGTAATACTCTAAATTATCCTTAGTGGTGTCATTTATATGATGGGAGTTCTGGGTCTGGAAATTTTTCCCATTATAAACCCCCATATTCAGAAGTTAATAGTTCAACCATAAAAATAATCTTGGCTGAAAATTGGCAGGATGTTTAAGCCTGAAAGCAAATGTTTACAAAATTTGAAGAAAAAAATATCACATGCATTTGGAAAGCTTTCATGTTTTTAGAAATTGAGTGTAGTAGTAATAATAATAATGATAATAATAAAGCAAGTTAGAAATTTTCAAATATTTGTTGCCTTTAGATCCAAAAATGGATTTGTAGTTTTTAAATATTTTTATTCTTGTTGCATAATGTGAACCCATTGATTAAAAAATAACTCATCAACACTTTCACAGGTGTCACTTTGTGTTTTGAATTAATCTGTCCTTTATTACGGAGAGGGGAATGGCAACCCACTCCGGTACTCTTGCCTGGAGAATCCCATGGACGGAGGAGCCTGGTGGGCTGCAGTCCATGGGGTCACTAATTTATACATCATATTTTTGTAGGCATTTCCCTAGAGCTTAAAAATGTATAATCATTGAGAAGCCTTAAGTTAATTTAGGAAATTAATGAATAAGACCAAAATATTATACTCTTTTGTGGGTTTCCTAATGAATAGCATTCCCCTCTAAATGTCTAGAAAAAAATTGCCCTTTCCAAGGAATTTTCACACTTTCAGATGAAGTGTGTTCAATTTGACCATTAATCATTAATCTGCACATACAGTAAAAGAGACATACAGATTCCAGGAGAAATGGTTATATCAGTCTACATAATTGAACATGGCATATTTTCCTCCATAGGATATTTTAAAGTAATTTACCCTTCTCCTTAGTAGATTCATGTCTTGGAGTTTCTTCTAAATTCTATGAGAGGTTATCTTATAGTCTAACAAGCTGTTGAGTTAGAAATCTTTCTCCTGGGTTCAAATAATCTTTTCTTTGCTAGTTTTATTCAAGCCACTTTCTATCTTCAGTTCAGAAAAAAAACAAACGACAACAAAAAAAAAAAAAAAAAAATCAAGGGCAGGACACTTTGAAAAGGAAAACTAACCATGCAAAACCAAAATAGCTCTGAAATGATACTGCTGGAAGAATTCTTGAGGTTTAGTATACTGTAGACCCAAAGTGTAAAGTCATACTCTTTTTAAAGAAATAAGAATGCCCTGAGATGTAGGGTGAAAGCACCATGTAACAAAGAAAAAATATTTAAAATATTTTCTTTAGTACATTTGTGCTCCTCCCTGTAGAGAGAGTGGATTCATTTTTAATTCTTCACCTCAGTGCCTAGCACATGATGCATTCTCAATAAATGATAAAAGTAGGTAAATTATAGTCAACATTGTTTAAATCTTCATTGGAAAGTTGCTACACCTGCACATGCTTGAAACTAAAAAGATGAATAATCAGCAGTTGTTGATCGGAGGCAGCTACGGGATGTGCAGAGAATAGTGTTGTTTGCTTTTCTTTAAAACATTTAAACCATTTCTGAAGATATTACATTATTCTAAATGACATCATTCTTCCCCATTGACACTCAGCTATGCTAAACATTCACAGTTATGTTTACTTAAAGATTTTATGCCCATCAATTTTCGGAAACTACATTTAAATTCAGCAGCTAATAGAACATCCATTCTCTTCTCATTTCATCAGAGGAAGTCATATCCCATTAGGCATTATTTCAACACCAATAGCCTGCTGTTCTTAATTAAGTGATTGAATGGCAACTATGACTTGTAAGTGACATGTATGTGAATGGCCAGGCAAAGGCTCTGCTCCCATAAGCCCACAGCAAGTTAAGCCTCACATCTCCTCCTCTGATTCAGACTTGGAGTACCATCTCAGTGCTCCTCCATGTTACTTTACTCTCCTGTAAACATCTCATCATCCTGATTTAGTGTTTCTTTTCTATGTAGATCTCCATTTCTTAGTTTCATGATAGTTTTGTTTTTGTTTTTGTTTTTTTTTAGTTTAAAGAATCTGTCAAAGAATTTGAAATAAGAAAGATGCGGTCAACTACACAGACCTATCAGTTTGAAACTAATGAACAAAGGATAGCAGTACTCTAAATTCTGACATAGTTTTTGCTCTTGGACATTGATTTCGTTTTCTCAAAATTACTTCACAGCACAAAAATGTTAAATTCTGCTGTTGCTATCAAAAGCTACATAAAGACTTTGACTACACCAGTGTCATTAAAAATAGGACTGTTGTCTTTCTTTTTTAAAAAATATGTTCTTCTTGTTATGTTTTGCATTTTTGATAGCTTGGGCTAACTTAACCCCTAAGTCTCCCTACAGAGTGGTGGGACACCTAACAGAAATTTTTGTAATCACGGTATTGAAAGCTTTCTTTACTTTTGTCTTGAAAGTGGACAGTTGGCATGTAAGTAAAACTGCATAGCATAATATTGGATATATTATGTGTTTTGCCTAGAGTTTGACAGCATAAAAAGAAAGTACGCATTTCCTTTGGATTTAATTCTTGACTGACATTTCATGCTACTATTTCTCTCAGTGTGATCTCAGTTCAGTTCAGTCACTCAGTCATGTCCGACTCTTTGCGACCACATGGACTGCAGCACCCCAGGCCTCCCTGTCCATCACCAACTCCCAGAGTTTACTCAAACTCATGTCCATTGAGCCGGTGATGCCATCCAACCATCTCTTCCTCTGTCATCCCCTTCTCCTCCTGCCTTCAGTCTTTCCCAGCAGCAAGGTCTTTTCAGATGAGTCACTTCTTCAGTGTGATCTCAGTGACCCTAAAACTTCAGTGATTCCTTCAATGACTTTAAAGTTCTGATATAGGCATAACTCCTCAAGCTAGTTTTTTATACTCAGATCTGAGATCTAGGAATAATCGTTTTTGAATTTTTTTTTTCTGCCATCACAAATTCAACATTTTCAAACTGAGCTTATACCTTTCCTCAAAAAACCTGCTCTTCCTCCTTTTGTCTTTACCTCAGCCAGTGGATTCATGACCTATTTTGCCCATTGCCCTAAAAAGAAATTCACTGGACATCTTAGATTTTTCTCTCTCATTATGTACAACACTTTTCATCAAGTCTCATGAACTCTAATTTGTTTTTAATTTTTTAAGTCTTTACTGAGTTTATTACAGTATTACTTCTGTCTTACGTTTTTGGTCTTTTGGCCACGAGGCATGTGAGATCTTCACTCCCTGACCAGGGTTCAAACCTGCACCCTCTGCACTGGAAAGCTAAGTCTTAACCACTGGACTGCCAGGAAAGTCCCAATCTCTACTTTTTTACTGTCTTTTAAATCTGATTCTTCCTCTCACATCCCATGGCCTTAATTGTGCTCCTATAATTTCTTTTGATATAAACCCTCTAATTGACATCATTGACTTCGTTCTTATTTCTGCCCAGGTCTTTCTTCTCAATGCTGCCCAAATTATCCCTCATAAATATAAATAGGATCATATCATCCCTTCTGAGAACCTTCCATCAGGATAAACAAAATTCCGCACTAGTTATTATCATAAAAAGGATGAGCATATGACCTCTGTCTGTTGTCCAGCTTTATAACCTCATAAACAGCTTCCTATGCACCACCTACATGAAGTTTTCCAAAGACTGATATTCCGCCCATGAATGGTTTTCTCTCCTTAAAGAGCCTTTCCATATCCATTTATCTGTCAAATTTGCATTCATCCTCTTGGGCATAGTACAAGCTTTCCCCTTACAGATGAATATTCTCTGACTCGTATCTTCAGTCACCTCTCTGTAGTCTCTTGAACATTATTAGCACCCTTCCCTCCACAGTATTCCCAGAAGAGCATTGCTTTCCCCAATACCACCCTATTGCATGGGATCATAGGGGCTAGTTTCATATCTGCTTCCTCATCTAGAATGTAAGTCCTGGAGTCTAGGGTTTGTCTGGCTCCTCTCTGCCTCCTCACTGCTCAGCACACCAGAGCTGGCATATGGTAGGGATTCAAGTAATCAGGAATGGTTGGATGGATAAATAGATACTATCCAAGATTTCTTTCATCCATCCGTGTATACATCCTTAGAGAATCGAATTGTATACTGAAGATTCATTGACCTGCTAGAAGAAAGAGTCATTAAATGTCTCTTGGAACAGAGAGTAAAGTTATATGATCTGGAAAGGTGAAACTGTCTTAAAAGAGTTGTTTTGTTTTACATTTGTATCATGGTATGATATGTATGTATCAGTTCAGTTCAGTTCAGTCACTCAGTCGTGTCCGACTCTTTGCGACCCCATGAATCGCAGCACGCCAGGCCTCCCTGTTGATCACCATCTCTCGGAGATCACTCAGACTCACATCCATCGAGTCAGTGATGCCATCCAGCCATCTCATCCTCGGTCGTCCCCTTCTCCTCCTGCCCCCAATC